>PIJE02001640.1:88821-96321 GCA_002895965.2 Coryphaenoides rupestris
CTCTCTCTCTCTCTCTCTCTCCATCTCTCTCCCTCCCTCCCTCCGTCTCCCTCTCTCTCTCTCCCTCGCTCTCTCTCTCTCCCCCCCTCTCTCTCTCTCTCTCTCTTCTCTCTCTCTCCCTCTCCTCTCTCTCTCTCCCTCCATCTCTCCCCTCCCCCTCCCCCTTCCGTCTCCCTCTCTCTCTCCCCTTCCTCTCTTCTCTCCCCCCTCCCTCCCTCTCTCTCTCTCTCTCTCTCTCTCTGTCTCTCTCTCCATCTCTAGGTACCTTGTTATTATTGTTTATTAGCTATTAGATATTATTTAGATATTGAGCTGATGGTGGATACCGCTCTCCCTCAGACATTATACTGTATGTTATACATTATGTAACACCGTATGTTATATAATTATTGTGTATATGTAATGTATGATATTACTTATACTGTATGTTATACATTATGTAACAGTATCGTGATGTTATATATATGTTATACTTATGTTATATTACATATACTGTATGTTATACATTATGTAACCGTATGTTATATATTATGTTATACTGTATGTTATATATTACATTACTGTATTTATACATTATGTAACACCGTATTTATATTGTATGTTATATTACTATATGTATACATTATGTAACACGATTTTTATATTATGTTTATACATTATGTAACACCGTATGTTATATATTATGTTATAGTGTATGTTATATGCTACGTTATACTGTTAGTGTTCATATAAGATGCCTAGCATAGTGAACTGTCTCTCTCTCTGTCCAGATATAGACGAGTGCGTCCAGAGGAAAGGGGTGTGTCCCCGAGACAGGAAGTGTGTCAACACGTTTGGCAGCTTCCTGTGTAATTGTCACCAGGGCTTCAAGCTGGTCTACATCAACGGACGCTACACCTGCACAGGTCGGCTGCTACACCAGCACAGGCAGTCTCTCCCTCTCTCTCACCAGATAACATAGTCTCTCTCTCTCTCTCTCTCTCTCTCTCACACCAGATAAGGACACTCGCCCGTTCTGTTCCCTGAACCCCTTCTCACCCAAGTGTCGGTGTAGAGGCAGGCGGTGTCGAGGTACACACACACACACACACACACACACACACACACACATGCCCACATGCTGGTTGTTTGTTGCCTTGTGTGTTGTTGTGTTGTTGTTGTGTTGTTGTTGCGTGACCGTCCGCAACATCCGGTCTGCCGTCTGTGTTCTGTCAGATGTGCCGACAGTCTTGCTGCCCCCCGACGCGCCCAGGACGACAAAACCAGCCCCTCGGAAAACTACATCACCCACGACCACGCCCCCGACCAGGAGGCGGAGCCCAGCGACGACTACAGCTCCTACTGTCACCACCCCCACGGTCTCCATGACAACTACCATGGCAACCGCTGTCACTATGAGCCCAACCCCTGTAACTACGACGATTAGTACGACTGAAAGTACCTCAGTATGGGGCCCGGTTAGTACTGTCACTGTTGCATACGTTTTTACTACAGCGGCTACAGCTCACGCACCGAGTACTAGTACTAGTAGTACTACTATAACTCACATACCGAGTACTAGTATTGCTAGTACTACTACAACTCACATACCGAGTACTAGTATTGCTAGTACTACTACAACTCACATACCGAGTACTAGTATTGCTAGTACTACTACAACTCACATACCGAGTACTAGTATTGCTAGTACTACTACAACTCACATACCGAGCACTAGTATTGCTAGTACTACTACAACTCACATACCGAGTACTAGTACTACTACGACGGCTCGTACTCCGAAACCTAGTACTACTATTAGTACGACAACTAGTACACCAATACCTCGTACCACCACTACCACACCATCACCGCCCACCACCATCACCACGGCAACCAGCATCTCCATGGCAACCGGCCCCTCCAGCCGTCCCCCGACGACCACCCTGGACAACCGCATCGACAGACACCTGACCCAGAGACCCAGGGGGGACGTACACAGTAGGTACACACACACACACACACACACACACACACACACACACACACACACACACACACACACACACAAACATCATAAGACAAACACACACATTCAATTGTGTGTGTGTGTGTGTGTGTGTGTGTGTGCGTAGTTCCTCGCCATCACACTCAGGTGTGGGAATTTGATGTGGAGTTGGGGAACACGGCGGACGAGATGAGAGACGAGCCAGGTGAGAAACTACCAGCTCACCTGTCCTTAGGCCACGCCCAGAGGAGGCCGGGGGGGGGGCGGGGGGGACAGGTCATTATTTGTAAGTAACTGTCTGTGTGTGTGTGTGTGTGTGTGTGTGTGTGTTAGTGGGCGAAGTGCTCCACTGCTCCATGGACCAGGGTGTGTGTGATTGGCTGTCAGACAGAGACGGGGACCTCGATTGGACCACCGTACAGAGTACTGCAGGTACACACACACACTCACACACACACACACACGCACATACACAAGAGAGGACTAAAGAGTAACTTGTGACCCTCACTGTCTACTACCTGTCTGTCTACCTGTCTGTCAGGGGGGTACTACCTGTCTGTCCCAGAACTGAAGGTGGGGCAGAGGAGCGTACGAGGCGCTCGATTGGCTGTCGCGTTAGCCCCGCCCTGGAACCAGGACGAAATGTGTTTCTCCTTCTCTCATTGGCTGACAGGACAGCATGTGGGCGGTCTACAACTCTTCATCAGTAAGACAGGACACAGGTACGAACCAGTACAACCACAGTCTGCTACTGGTTCTACTGGGCGCTGACCGGTACAACCACAGTCTGCTACTGGTTCTACTGGGAGCTGCCCAGTACAACCATGTTTGTCTGAGAAGCTCTCCTGTGTGATTGGCTGCCGCAGGTATAGCCCCGCCCTCTGGAGTCGGACAGAAGGCCCTGGTTGGAAGAACACACGAGTCACCCTGGAGAGAGAGACAGAGAGGGTGAGACACACACACACACACGCTCTCTCACACACACACACACACACACACACACACACTCACACCTACACTCTACCTGTCTGTCTGTGTCAGGTGTTATTAAGAGCAGAGAGGAGGAGGGGCCAGCGAGGTGAGATTGCTGTCGATGACATCACACTAAAGAGAGGACCCTGTCGATGACATCACTCAAGTGAGAGTGGGAGGAGCTTGATGTCTACATCGAAGGGCTGATGGGCGTTCTCCTTCAACCAATCAGAGCCCCTGTTGCCGTTTCATCTCTCTCTCTCTAAAGACTTTGGGATGTTTCAACCTGGACTCTGATTTGAACTTGGACTCGTTTAATTGCTATGTTTTTTTAAATGGTTTTCTTGTTGCTGATTGGCTGTCCCTACAGTATGATACAGTATTATAATATTAATATTCATAACCCTGCTATGATCCGAATCTTCTATCATATGTGGGACATGACGGCTGCATCAGCCTGGAGGTCACGAAATAAAGAATATTAAACCACCAGAGTCCAGGTGTGCGGGGGGGGCGGGGCCAGGAAGTGTGTGTTGAGAGAGCGAGAGAGAGAGAGAGAGAAAGAGAGAGAGAGAGAGGAAGTGACCTTCAGTGATTTTCCACTTAACACCTGTTTCACACACACACACACACACACAGACACACAGACACACAGACAGGACTGGTCCGAGAGGCGGGGCAGTGATCCATACCTTAGAGGGATAGATTCCTGAGTTTATAGACACACACACACACACACAGGGAGCAGCTGTGTCTGCAGATGTTGAAGGAAACAACTTCCAGCCGGCCGTTGTTAACCCTGCAATTACTGAGAAACACCCTGTTCTCTCTCTCTCTCTCTCTCTCTCTCTCTCTCCTTCACCCTTGATAGCCCTCTCTCTCTCTCTCTCTCTCTCTCTCTCCTTCACCCTTGATAGCCCTCTCTCTCTCTCTCTCTCTCTCCTTCACCCTTGATAGCCCTCTCTCTCTCTCTCTCTCTCAGAATCAAACAGGTCAAACAGTTTCATATTAAAAAGTGTTCACAAGTTTATTAGTGAATGATCAGCTGTGGTCAGCCACACATCACACGTACACAATAACATTATTAACATTATTAACATTATTAACATCAATATTTGAATTGTGCTCTTGTTGTTATTGCTGTAAACAGTTAGCAGCGTAGAATACTGTGGACCCATCGCAGGCGGAAGTGGACCATCAAAGATGGCGACAAATACCATTGGTACCATTGGGAGTGACAGGGACGGAGGTGGCAGACATCTTGGGTGTACCATTAGTAGTGACAGGACAGATGTGGCAGACATCTTGGGTGTACCATTGGAACTCGGATGCTACAGAAACTTCATGAAAATATGTTTTCAGAAAACACACGTTACCATGACAACACACTGTTGTTATGACCCCCGTCTGAGCATCATCATCATCGGGGGGTCCTTCTTTTAAGAGGTTTTCTCTGATTGGTTGAAATATTCACTCCAGACGTCAGCATGATTGAAATGTCAGACAGACCGGGTCAAGTCCAACACCACGCTAAGACCATGCTAAGACCATGCTAACACCATGCTAAGACCATGCTAACACAGCGCTAACAACACCATAACTCCACAAGTTCAGACAGAAGCCAGCAGGTGCAGTCTGGAGACAACACGCTGTACAACACGCTGTACAACACGCTCTCCAACACGCTCTCCAACACGCTCTACAACACGCTCTACAACGGCGGTCTTTTGAATACGATCGCTAGCTTAGCATGCACGCTAAGATAGCTAGATTAACGCCACTGAGCCACACGTCGCCACTGAGCCACGCGGCACCACTGAGCCGCGCGCCACCCCTGGGCGCGCGGCTCAGCGGTGGCGCGTGGCTCAGTGGTGCCGCGCAGGTGGCGGCGGCGGTGTCCACCATGCGGTAGCGCTGCCTGCAGAACGACGGCAGCGCTAGCGGCCAGCAGTACGCCAGCGGCACCGGCTCCGCGACGTTCCGCTCCAGGAAGTTGAACAGCGGGTTCCACCAGGTCCTCGACAGCAGGTTGTTAGGCGCCCGCCGCAGTGCCTGCACACAATGTTAAGATTCAAGATTCAAGGTTTCTTAACTGCCATAAGTAACGAGTAAGATAATATAATATGATAAGATGATAAGATAAAACTTTACTAATCCCGAGTACAAAGTACAATGGAATGCTTACTCCCCATTCGCTCCTGCAGAATTCTTCTAAACATAAATTGTAAAGAACTAAATGTGTGTGGGTGTGTGTGTGTGTGTCCGTACGTACGTGTGTGTTAGCCATGGTGTGGTAGAACCAGAAGACGCGCGTGGTGACGTAGTAGCCGACCACCACGTCCACGCTGTAGTGCTCGTGGCCCACCAGGATGCACACCACCCCCGTGGCGCATAGCAACCAGCACAGCCACCGGTACCACCACAACCTCCGGGGGGTGTCTGTGCACACACACACACAGAGACAGAGAGACAGAGAGACAGAGCGAGAGAGAGCGAGAGAGAGAGAGACACAGAGAGTCAGACAGACAGGCAGACAGGCGTATAGAGAGCTTGTTTACGAGGGCTAATGAGGAGCATGAGGCTATGAGTTACTCACCCCACCTCCTCCCTCCAGGTTGAGAAGGTCACACAACACTGGCTGCTGTGTGTGTGTGTGTGTGTGTGTGTGTGTGTGTGTGTGTGTGTGTGTGTGTGTGTGTGTGTGTGTGTGTGTGTGTGTGTGTGTGTGTGTGTGTGTGTGTGTGTGTGTGTGCGCGCCGTATGACTCACACTCGGCTATGAAGAGGTAGGCCAGGGTCAGCATGACTGTGTGTCCGCTGTACAGGAAGTCGCCACACATGAGGTGAGAGCCAGTCAGGGAGAGACCTGGAGAGATGACCACCACCACGATCAATACATCCTGATTATACGATCAATACATCGTACTGACTGCAAGATCAATATATCATCCTGATTATACGATCAATACATCGTCCTGATTATACGATCAATACATCGTACTGACTACACGACAGTCTCTGTCTCTGTCCACATAGTCTGGTGTCTTTTTGTAGAGACAAGTAGAGACTCACCTCCTCCAGAGATCAGACGGAGAACCCTCCAGATCTTCCCTGTAGAGTCGTTGTAAAGCTGGACACACAGACAGACAGGTGGACAGACAGACAGGTGGACACACACACACACACACACACAGGTGGACAGACACACAGGTGGACAGACAGGAGAGACAGAGACAGGCGAGGAAGGATTCATGGTTCTGTAGATCGAAGATGACAATAATAATGTGTGTGTGTTTATGAGTGTGCGTGTGTGTGTGTTTATGAGTGTGTGTGTGTGTGTGTTTGTGTGTGTACCTTGGGTGCGCAGACCATGTGCTTGCCAGGGACCGGCAGGGTGGTGATGTACATGGTCACACAGCGGTACATGTAGAGAGTCCCGATGAGGAAGAAACACCTACGCCCTACGATGGACCTGACAACACACACACACACACACACACACACACACACACACACACACACACACACACACACACACACACACACACACACACACACACACACACACACACACACACACACACACACACACACACACACACACACACACGTAAGTCCAGTTTAAACACACCACAAGATACATCTGAGTCAGTGAGTGAGTGAGTCGGTGAGTCAGTGAGGGTGTCAGTGAGTCAGTGAGTGAGTGAGTGAGTCCTACTTGTGCTTGAGGAACAGCCACTGTATGAACCACAGGGCGACCAGCAGCAGCCCGTTGACCTCGGTGACGGTGAACGCCCAGGGCACGCGGTCCACGTAGTCGAAGAACTTGTCGGGCAGCGGGGGGCTCACCGACTTGTCGGGCACCCGCTCGTGGACGAAGGTGATGATGACGGTGGTGAAGAGCAGGTTGAAGATGGCGTACAGGAAGGCTACGCCCGTCTTCCACCACTCCCGCGGCAGTCGCTCCGCCTGCTCCGGAGGCACAGCGATCTTCACGTAGTCCCGGTGGCGCGTCAGCCCGCTGTGCAGGCAGCCAATCAGGCGGCTGCGCTTCTCCTCCAGGCTGCCCGACCTGTGGTCGCCATGGCGACGGGCCCCGCCGTCCCCGCGCGTCGGCGGCAAGGGCAGGGAGGAGGTGAGGTTGCCGTTGGCGACCGGGTGGAGCCGGGGAGGGGGAGGGGGAGAGGCGGGGTCCACCGTCGTCACGGTGACCTCCAGGTGAGTGGGCGGGTCGTCCGTGTCCTGGATCAGCTCTGAGGCAGCCATCTTACAAAACGCCGGGTGAACCAATCAGAATCCTTGAATGGTGCTCCGACCAATCAGGATCCTGGTGAGGACTTCCACCGTCTCAACTCCTGGTCCAGCACCCAGCCCCTGGTCCAGTACTCCACCCTAGTCCAGTCTTCAGCCCCTGGTCTACTACTCCACCCTAGTCCAGTCTTCAGCCCCTGGTCTAGTACTCCACCCTGGTCCAGTACTCCACCCTGGTCCAGTCCTCAGCCACTGGTCCAGTCCTCAGCCACTGGTCCAGTCCTCAGCCCC
>PIJE02001641.1:10555-67509 GCA_002895965.2 Coryphaenoides rupestris
CACCAGGTAGAACACACACCTGCGTCCAGGTAGAACACACACCTGCGTCCAGGTAGAACACACACCTGCGTCCAGGTAGAACACACACCTGCGTCCAGGTAGAACACACACCTGCGTCCAGGTAGAACACACACCTGCGTCCAGGTAGAACACACACCTGCGTCCAGGTAGAACACACACCTGCGTCCAGGTAGAACACACACCTGCGTCCAGGTAGAACACACACCTGCGTCCAGGGTAGAACACACACCTGTGTCCAGGTAGAACACACACCTGCGTCCAGGTAGAACACACACCTGCGTCCTGGTAGAACACACACCTGCGTCCAGGTAGAACACACACCTGCGTCCAGGTAGAACACACACCTGCGTCCAGGTAGAACACACACACACCTGCGTCCAGGTAGAACACACACCTGCGTCCAGGTAGAACACACACCTGCGTCCAGGTAGAACACACACCTGCGTCCAGGTAGAACACACACCTGCGTCCAGGTAGAACACACACCTGCGTCCAGGTAGAACACACACCTGCGTCCAGGTAGAACACACACCTGCGTCCAGGTAGAACACACACCTGCGTCCTGGTAGAACACACACCTGCGTCCAGGTAGAACACACACCTGCGTCCAGGTAGAACACACACCTGCGTCCAGGTAGAACACACACTTGCGTCCTGGTAGAACACACACCTGCGTCCTGGTAGAAGACACACCTGCGTCCAGGTAGAACACACACCTGCGTCCTGGTAGAACACACACCTGCGTCCTGGTAGAACACACACCTGCGTCCAGGTAGAACACACACCTGAAATGCCAGCATCGCCTAGGGCCTCCTCCCCCTTGGGACTTGGCCCGCTGGTGGATGCAGAGGCTCCCTCCATGACCAGGGCAGATAGGGGTGAAATTAGGGCCTCGTCCACATCCAGGCAGTTTCCTGCTGCTGGATTCCCCTCCGACAGCTCCAGGCTGGGAATAAAGGAGGCAGAGTTGCTGGACTGGTGCTGCTCCTGTTGCTGGACTGGTGCTGTGACCTCCACATCCAGGTATCCACCTAGACAGGTGAGTAGAGATCAGGGGTAGGAGCTAGCCAGGTGTCTTTGGTCACACAGCCAATAAATCATAACATCTATGTTAGGATCTTTGTCCTCCAATATGTCCTCACCTATGTCCTCCGCTATGTCCTCACCTATGTCCTCCCCCATGTCCTCACCTATGTCCTCCGCTATGTCCTCACCTATGTCCTCCGCTATGTCCTCACCTATGTCTGGTCTCTCCTCAGCAGAGAGGTCCTCTTCCTTTGCAATGGCGGCGCGACCCTCCGTGGTCAAAGGAATTATTTGGGGTGAGCATGTAATTTCCTGCGCGAGGACTTTGGCTGGTGTGGGATTGTGGGCGGGGTCTTCATGTTTGATATCCATGACCGGGTGAGGTGCGTGTCCTTCTGTTTCCATGGCAACAGGAGAGGCTGGGGCCAGAGAGACAATATCGTCCAGAAGAGACCGAGAGCCAGAGTCGGCCATGACACCTCGAGACTCAACAACACACACTATTCATACAACTACTTATTTAATATATATTCATGTGTAGTACAGTGTAACATAGTATAGTGTGCAGGATAGTATAGTATAGTACAGTGTTGTATAGTGTGTAGTATAGAGTAGTATAGTATAGTGTAGTATATTATAGTATAGTATATTATAGTATAGTGTCGTATGTTATATTATAGTGTAGTACAGTATGAAGTATAGTGTTGCTGGTCTGTCCCAGGCAGCAGGTGGAGGCTCTGACGTCACACCTGAAGGAAGACAGCGCGTGATGACGTCAGCACGTCCAAGACAACATAATAAGCTTAAGATTGAAGCTTTAAGGTAAATTAAGTGTCGCGTTAACGTAACTCACAACGTGTCGCTCAGTACAAGCCAGCAGGGCTGACACGAAGTCGATGGATATGGATATAATTATATCTATATATATTGATATGTCTATTGATACATCTATTGATACATCTATGTATCTATCTATGTATATATGTATGTATCTATGTATATATCTATGTATATATCTATGTATGTATCTATTGATACATCTATGTATCTATCTATGTATATATGTATGTATCTATGTATATATCTATGTATGTATCTATTGATACATCTATGTATGCATCTATGTATGTATCTATGTATATGTCTATGTATGTATCGATAATATATTTATGTATGTATCTATGTATGCATCTATTGATACATCTATGTATGTATCTATGTATATGTCTATGTATGTATCGATAATATATTTATGTATGTATCTATGTATGCATCTATTGATACATCTATGTATGTATCTATGTATATGTCTATGTATGTATCGCTAATATATTTATGTATGTATCTATGTATGTATCTATTGATACATCTATGTATGTATCTATGTATATATTTATGTATGTATCTATGTATGTATCTATGTATATATCTATGTATGTATCTATGTATATGTCTATGTATGTATCTATTGATACATCTATGTATATATCTACGTATGTCTCTATTGACACATATGTATGTATCTGTGTATATATTTATGTATGTATCTATTGATTTATCTATGTATGTATCTATGTATATATTTATGTATGTATCTATGTATATGTCTATGTATGTATCTATTGATACATCTATGTATATATCTATGTATGTCTCTATTGACACATCTATGTATGTATCTGTGTATATATTTATGTATGTATCTATTGATATATCTATGTATGTATCTATTGATATATCTATGTATGTATCTATGTATATATTTATGTATGTATCTATGTATATGTCTATGTATGTAACTATTGATACATCTATGTATGTATGTATCTATGTATATGTCTATGTATGTATCTATTGATACATCTATGTATGTGTCTATGTATGTATCTATTGATACATCTATGTATATATCTATGTATCTATGTATATATTTATGTATGTATCTATGTATGTATCTATTGATATATCTATGTATGTATCTATGTATATATGTATGTATCTATGTATCTATGTATGTATCTATGTATATGTCTATGGATGCATTTCTATGTATGTATCTATGTATGTATCTATTGATACATCTATGTATGTATCTATGTATATGTCTATGGATGTATTTCTATGTATCTCTGTATATATTTATGTATGTATCTATGTATACAGTATATCTATGTATGTATCTATTGATATATCTATGTATGTATCTATGTATATATCTATGTATGTATCTATGTAAATGTCTATGGATGTATTTCTATGTATGTATCTATGTATATGTCTATGGATGTATTTATATGTATATCTATGTATGTATCGATTGATATATCTATGTATATATTTATGTATGTATCTATGTATGTGTATACAGTATATCTATGTGTGTATCTATTGATATATCTATGTATGTATCTATGTATATATTTATGTATATATTTATGTATGTATCTATGTATGTATGTATACAGTATATCTATGTGTGTATCTATTGATATATCTATGTATGTATCTATGTATATATTTATGTATGTATCTATGTATGTATATATTGATACATCTATGAATGTATCTATGTATGTATCTATTGATACATCTATGTATGTATCTATGTATATGTCTATGGATGTATATCTATGTATGTATCTATGTATGTATCTATGTATGTATCTATGTATATGTCTATGGATGTATATCTATGTATGTATCTATCTATGTATCTATGTATGTATCTATGTATATGTCTATGGATGTATTTCTATGTATATATTTATGTATGTATCTATGTATACAGTATATCTATGTATGTATCTATTGATATATCTATGTATGTATCTATGTATGTATGTATCTATGTATATGTCTATGGATGTATTTCTATGTATGTATCTATGTATGTATCTGAGTATATGTCTATGTTATGTATTTCTATGTATGTATCTATGTATACAGTATATCTATGTATGTATCTATGTATATATTTATGTATGTATCTATGTATGTATCTATGTATACAGTATATCTATGTATGTATCTATTGATATGTCTATGTATGTATCTATGTATGTATCTATTGATACATCTATGTATGTATCTATGTATATATCTATGTATATGTCTGTGGATGTATTTCTATGTATGTATATGTATATGTCTATGGATGTATTTCTATGTATATATCTATGTATATGTCTGTGGATGTATTTCTATGTATGTATATGTATATGTCTGTGGATGTATTTCTATGTATGTATATGTATATGTCTATGGATGTATTTATATGTATGTATCTATGTATATATCTATGTATATGTCTGTGGATGTATTTTTATGCATGTATATATGTATATGTCTGTGGATGTATTTCTATGTATGTATATATCTATGTATATGTCTATGGATGTATTTCTATGTATGTATCTATGTATATATCTATGTATATGTCTGTGGATGTATTTTTATGTATGTATATATCTATGTATATGTCTATGGATGTATTTCTATGTATGTATCTATGTATACATCTATGTATGTATATGTCTATGGATGTATTTCTATGGATGTATTTCATGTATGTATATATCTATGTATGTATATGTATATAGATGTAAATGTCTATGTATATATCTATGTATATATATGTACATGTCTATGGATGTATATGTACATGTCTATGGATGTATTTCTATGTATCTATATATCTATGTATATGTCTATGTATGTATCTATGTATATATATGTATATGTCTATGGATGTATTTCTATGTATAATATCTATGTCTATGGATGTATTTCTATGTATACATCTATGTATATATCTATGTATATGTCTATGGATGTATTTCTATGTATATATCTATGTATATGTCTATATCTATGTATATGTCTATGGATGTATTTCTATGTATACATCTATGTATATATCTATGTATATGTCTATGGATGTATTTCTATGTATATATCTATGTATATGTATATGTATGTATTTCTATGTATGTATATATCTATGTATGTCTATGTCTATGGATGTATTTCTATGTATATGTCTATGTATATGTCTATGTATATGTCTATGTATGCATTTCTATGTATGTATATATCTATGTATATGTCTATGGATGTATTTATGTATGTATCTATGTATATGTCTATGTATATATCTATGTATATATGGGGCAGCAGTAGCTCAGGAGGTAGAGTGGAAGGTTGCTGGTTCGATCCCCGGGCTCCACCTAGCTAAGTGTTGTGGTGTCCCTGAACAAGACACCACCTAGCTAAGTGTCGTGGTGTCCCCCACCTAGCTATGTGTCGTGGTACACACCACCTAACCCTACCTGCTCCACCTAGCTAAGTGTCGTGGTGTCCCTGAGCAAAACACCACCTAGCTAAGTGTCGTGGTCCTGTCAGCCCGGTACTGTTCAAGACACCACCTAACCCTACCTGCTCCTCCTCCTAGCTAAGTGTCGAGGTGTCCCTGAGCAAGACACCACCTAACCCTACATGCTCCACCTAGCTAAGTGTCGTGGTGTCCCTGAGCAAGACACCACCTAACCCTACATGCTCCACCTAGCTAAGTGTCGTGGTGTCCCTGAGCAAGACACCACCTAGCTAAGTGTCGTGGTGTCCCTGAGCAAGACACCACCTAGCTAAGTGTGGAGGTGTCCCTGAGCAAGACACCACCTAACCCTACCTGCTCCACCTAGCTAAGTGTGGAGGTGTCCCTGAGCAAGACACCACCTAACCCTACCTGCTCCACCTAGCTAAGTGTGGAGGTGTCCCTGAGCAAGACACCACCTAACCCTACCTGCTCCACCTAGCTAAGTGTGGAGGTGTCCCTGAGCAAGACACCACCTGCTCCTCCTAGCTAAGTGTGGAGGTGTCCCTGAGCGAGACACCACCTAACCTTGCATGGTTGGCACTGCCGTTGGTGTATGAATGGGTGAATGTGAGACAACTGTGAAGCACTTTGGATAAAAGCGCTATATAAATACAAACCATTTAGGGTTAGGTCTATGTCTATCTATGTATATATCTATTTCTATGTATGTATATATCTATGTATATGTCTCTGGATGTATTTCTATGTATGTATATGTATTTGTCTATGTATGTATCTATGTATATGGATGTATTTCTATGTATGTATATATATAAGTATTTCTATGTGTATATATATATCGAAGTATTTCTATGTATATATTTATATGTGTTCTATACTCACTAAACGTCGGGTTTGTCCGTCGCTGAGTGACGAGTATGCTAACATGCTAAGCTAACTGTTTACATTCCTTCCACCGTGGAGGCCACGCCCACTACCACCACACGTCACTTCCGTGTTGGAGCTGTATAATATATAACCAAGGCTCAACGTTTTCGCTTTTAATTTTTCACATCCGGTAATTTATTAGTGTTTATTGCGAAAATCGGATTATAAAAATGGAGGTCTCCGCTGTGAAGTCGAAAAACGACAATAAAATGAGCGATGTTGGTCGACCAAGAATATCAAAGAACTGACGACATTTTCATGAAGTCTGTCTCTGATTTAGTTGACCAGGTCCGTGTGTTTACTTTTGAGAGGTTAGTAGAATGTGTCAGGTCTCTGGCGCTTTTCCACCAAGGCGTTTTCTGGGCCGGTTCGGAGCCAGAGCCTAAAACGAACCAGTTCTTCCTGTTTCCACAGACAAAGAACTGGCTCCCGGCCCGAAAAACTGGTTCGTTCTTGGCTCCAACTCTTTGCTGGGCCAGAGTTGAACCAACTAAGAACCGACTACGTCAGAGGCTGGGGGCGGGCTGGGGGCGGGATTAGCAAGTCCGCCAAAAACTTTCTGAGCTCCATTTCACAACAAACCCCGACAATGGAAGTGACTACTCCGATACCAACCCGCTACCGATACCACTTTGGCAACGCAACCGTTAACCTTGGTAATATTCTGAGCCCAAGGCATATTTGCAATGAAGAGATTGAGACCGAGTTGGCGTTTATGGATGTTTATAGAAACTGAGCCTGGTACCGAGCATGGGCGGAGAATTTAGTGGGGGACGGCTGGGAACATGTCGCCCACCAATTAAACGGAGCCACCCCCCCATCAGAACCGGCGAATTACAGCGCACCCCCCCCATCAGAACCACGAATTAAACAGCGCCCCCCCCCCCCCCATCAGAAACCCGCGAAATTAACAGCGCCACCCCCCCATCAGAACCGCAAATTAAACAGCGCACCCCCCCCCCATCAGAACCACGATTAACAGCGCACCCCCCGCCATGCATGAACCCGCAAATTTACAGCGCACCCCCCCCCATCAGAACCGCGAATTAACAGCGCACCCCCCCCCATCAGAACCGCCAATTAACAGCGCACCCCCCCCCCCATCAGAACTGCGAATTAACAGCGCACCCCCCCCCCATCAGAACCGAATTAAACAGCGCACCCCCCCCCATCAGAACCGCGAATTAACAGCGCACCCCCCCCATCAGATACGGCGAAATTTAACAGCGCACCCCCCCCCCCCATCAGAACGGCGAATTAACAGCGCACCCCCCCCATCAGAACGGCGAATTAACAGCGCACCCCCCCCATCAGAACGGGCGAATTAACAGCGCACCCCCCCCCATCAGAACGGCGAATTAACAGCACCCCCCCCCCATCAGAACCGCGAATTAACAGCGCACCCCCCCCCCATCAGAACCGCGAATTAACAGCGCAACCCCCCCCCATCAGAACCGCGAATTAACGGAGCAGCATTGTTTTTCGAAATACACATTTTGTTAACATGTCTGCTTCAGTATACTTAAAGAACAGAGAAACAAATAAGATTCAGTTTTTATTTGAGTTATGACAGAACAGGTAGTAACAAAATATACAAAAACAAGATCACTCGTATCGATGGAGTCCGCCATTGTTCTTGTGCTCGCGCTGCTGGGAAGGCGGAGACTTATACAGACGTACAGTGACGTAATGACGTGGGGGCGGGTTGGCTCTCGAGGCTCTCTAGCCCGTGGAAAAGCAAACCGGTTCTTAAGTTGAACCAGCTCCGAACTGGCACTAGCACCAGCCCAGAACCAGCTCTCGGTTCACTTTGGTGGAAAAGTGGCTCTAGTGGACTGTCCGCAACATCTAAATGACCTCTAAACTTCTTAGTGTACATGACCTCTAAACTTCTTAGTGTACATGACCTCTAAACTTCTTAGTGTACATGAGCTCTAAACTTCTTAGTGTACATGACCTCTAAACTTCTTAGTGTACATGACCTCTAAACTTCTTAGTGTACATGACCTCTAAACTTCTTAGTGTACATGACCTCTAAACTTCTTAGTGTACATGACCTCTAAACTTCTTAGTGTACATGAGCTCTTTAATGCGCTCTGCAGGCTGACACCACATTCAGTTTTTTCGTTCTTGTTTTTTTAATCACTTCAAGTGAATCTGATCTGCTGCGTAATCAGCAGCTTGTTTGCGTTTTCTCTCCGTTTTGCTCTGTTTGTTCCATCCAGCCTCATGTCACCACAAGAGGACACTGTTACATCATCTCACATATATATTAATATATATATATTCATATATATAGTACTATATATATATAGTACTATATATATTAATATATATGTGAGATGATGTAACAGTGTCCTCTTGTGTATAGTACTATATATATATAGTACTATATATATTAATATATATAGTACTATCTCACACAAACACCAACTACTTCTGGATCCGTGGAAACATCAAATCACTTTCAACCAATCTGCTCCTTTTAAAAAATCTGGGTATTTTTCGCTGAAAATTGGTAAAAAACGCTGAGCCTTGAATATATAACACAGAAATATATTACAATGCACATACATTTTTATTTAGAATGCAACAAGTGTCACAATACAAATAAATCCATGAAGAACTGCAATTATAACATTTTTTATTTAAAGAGTGGACGGAATTCATGTTCATATATCTTTCAAGAATATTTATGTTTAAATTCTCACTGTGTGTGTGTAGGTGTGTGTGTGTGTGTGTGTGTGTGTGTGTGTAGGTGTGTGTGTGTGTAGGTGTGTGTGTGTAGGTGTGTGTGTGTGTACAAGTAGCAACATGCTGATTCCTTTAGTTCAACCTACAGTCATAATCACCATGGTTACCAGCCACACCCAGAGAGAGAGAGAGAGAGAGAGAGACAGACAGACAGACAGACAGAGAGACAGACAGAGAGACAGACAGACAGACAGACAGAGGAGAGAGAGAGAGAGCGAGAGAGACAGACAGACAGAGAGACAGACAGAGAGAGAGAGACAGAGAGAACCTGTTTGGTAAAGTTGAACTTGAGTCCAGAGGAGCTGTCTGGGATGTTAGCATGTAGCTGCTAGCGGCTGCTGGAAGGTGGAGGTTTGTTTAATCTTGAGGAGTTCCTAGTTACTCATTGACAGCTCAGTGAAACACCAGGACACCGTCACCCTGCACCAGGACACCGTCACCCTGTACCAGGACAACGTCACCATGACAGACCTCCAGGCCACAGGACCGGAAGACACTCAGAGGTCAGAGGTTAGTACTAGTAGTACTCGTAGTACTAGTACTACTAGTACTACTACTTGTCCTCCTACTAGTACTGATACTACTACTACTAGTACTATTAGTACTCCTACTTGTCCTGCTACTTGGACTGCGACTGCTGATGTGAACACTACAAATACTACAGGTATTGCATATCTAAATGATACTAATAAATACATAAAATTATATTTGCAATTCCTGTGGAGATTTCAGTTGTTGATGTAATGTGTGATGATGCTGTTGTATCTATTGTTCAAGTTATACATATACAGAACTATATACACACAATATAAACACAATATACAATATACACACACAATCTACACACAATATACAATATACACACACAATCTACACACAATATACACACATATACAATATACACACACAATATACACACAATATACACACATATACAATATGCACACACAATATACACATAAAGTATACACACAACATACACACATATTAAGTTGGCACACAACATACACATATGCTTTTCATATGTTTCACTTCCTGTCTGTAGCTCCACCCACCAGCCTGGCCTTGTCAGGGTCACGACCCAGGAAGAGGAAGGTTCTTTTGGCTCCAGCCCTCAGTCTGTCTCTGGGTAACAACACTCTACTGTCGTCGACTCTACTCTCCTGTCCTCTACTGTAATCTACTGTCCTGTACTGTACTGTACTCTACTGTCCATAGCTAACTAGTATTACAGCTGTAATACTAGATCTATACCATAACAATTACTACAGCTGTATTACTGGCTATATACTAATAATTAGTCAGCCCCTCACCCCAGCTGGCTCTACGCCCCACTCAGCACCTAACCCTCAACCCAACAATGGTGTAGCCCAGAACGAGCCCCTGCCAAACAGGAACAGACAGCGCCTACGTTCACTTGAAATAGCTCTCCCATCTCTGCTCAACAAGAAGTTAAGTTAAGCTCAATTGAGGTTCTCTACTCACTGTTAGTTTTAACTTCTGGTTTAACTTTGGTCAGGTGGTCACAGTGACTCACTGGTGTCGGAGGACTTCCTGTCCCCCTCCCCCAACGACGATGATGATGACACAGAGCTGGACCTTGACCTGGAAGCCATGGAAACGCCTTCGGATACAGAGTCTCTGGCCTTCCCCTTCTATGACCAGGACATGCTGGGTACTCAAGGAGGATGGAGGAGGAGGGTAGAGCAGAATGGATGGATGGATAATGACCAATCAGAAACTTCCACTGACACTCTGTCTGTCTGTCTGCCTAAGATGACCTACGGCGTCTGGGTGTGGCCTCCAGTCACCTGAGGGCTGGTGGACCCGGTTCCGGCGGTCCAGAGTTTGTGGACCTTGGTCTGGGCTGCCGGGAGGACCAGGTGGACAGCCAGGGAACCAGGTGGCGTAGCTTCACACTGGGGGGACACGGCCCAGGAGAGCAGGGTCAACATGAGCCTCATCCAGCCCTTCCTCAGGGTGCTGTCCCATGGAGGTTAGCATACAGCATGCTACACACAGTCCCATGGAGGTTAGCATACAGCATGCTACACACAGTCCCATGGAGGTTAGCATACAGCATGCTACACACAGTCCCATGGAGGTTAGCATACAGCATGCTACACACAGTCCCATGGAGGTTAGCATACAGCATGCTACACACAGTCCCATGGAGGTTAGCATACAGCATGCTACACACAGTCCCATGGAGGTTAGCATGGTACATGCTATGTTGTTTATTTTCCACAAGTATCTTTATTGGGTTAACAATACCAAATAAACAATCGACAAATTATGAGATATCACCCGATTTTACATTTTTTTTTAAAACAATACAAAAACACGACACACTAACCAACCCCCCACCCCCCAACAAGACAAAAACAAAAACAAAAAAAACAATACAGTATAAAAGAGAAGAACCCAAAAAAGAAAAAAAACCAATAAGAGAAAGGACTCCAAAAAACAAAGAAATAAAGAAATAACTGTGTTGCACATAGGGCTGCACGACCATTCACACACCAAGGAAGAGTCATTTATCATTGCGTTATAACCGTCCAGTCTCAACTGCATATACAAATAGTAGACTTCTGTGTACTTTGTAAAATAAGTAATAAGACTATCTAACCTCCTAAAGAAGGAATAGAATTAACAAAAGAGAGAATAGGATCCCAAGTTTTGTTGAACTTATCAGAGCAGCCCCTTATACTATACTTAATCTTCTCTAAACATAAGAAGGACATTAAGTCTTTCAACCAACAATTAGAAGATGGAGGCTTTTGGTCCTTCCAATGCAGTAAAATACATCTGCGGGCTACAAGCGAAGCAAAAGCAATAACATTGCTCTCCTTGGAAGTGAAGCAGGAAAATTCCTCAGGAACACCAAAAATAGAGATTAAAGGGCTAGGAGCCACAGGCTTATTGAGGGCCTTCGAGAGTGTATCGTAAAAAGCAGTGGCGGGCCGTGCATTTCACACCAAGGCCTTCACTGGTGTCCTACATGAACTAATCCACCTCTTAATGCCATCATTATGACTCCACGGCTATAGAATCCATCAATATTACACAGAAATGCAGTATAACAGGGCGTTGCATCACAAACAGGTATCTCATGTAGCAAGAGAGAATGCCATTACTAAAAGCAAGAAACCCAATTAGGACAATTCAACAAGTCTCTTTTCACTGTAGCCACAGCTGCCATACATACATCATCTCTAGCAGAAGCATCAATATTAACCTAATTAAATAACAAAAATATTAAAACGTTTAAATAAAATGCATTACTCACCAAAACTACTGATTATTTGTACGCAAAGTCCATCCTCCTTTCATTCCTCAAGAAGAGTTCGATTATTCTGTTGTACAGTTTATCTGTGCGTTTCAGTTCCAACATTAAGTCCCTTTCTATGGCCATGGAGGCTAATGCTGAAAGTCGAGTCTGGCCAGTCGTGTTTCTGGAGTAAGGTTGTTAAAACAGCTATTAAATCTACTGGAGTAAGGTTGTTAAAACAGATATTAAATCTACTGGAGTAAGGTTGTTAAAACAGATATTAAATCTACTGGAGTAAGGTTGTTAAAACAGATATTAAATCTACTGGAGTAAGGTTGTTAAAACAGATATTAAATCTACTGGAGTAAGGTTGTTAAAACAGCTATTAAATCTACTCGCTAAATATTTTAGTTTGTGCCGGTGGCTATAGATGCTTTGCTGGCTCTGACTAGTACCTCTCTGACCATCCAATCAAAGGACGTGAAAATGCCGACGTTACTGGACGCCTGCTAGATGGCCTCGGTGTTGCCAACTCGAAATCTGATTGGTTAAAGCAACAGCGTCATTGCCACTTACTTTAAGCTACAGACGCCAGCACTATCGATTCTGAAGGCGTCAAGGCAGATTTCTTTGACCCTGGCAACACATGATGGCTGAAATGTGATTGGATAAAAGCTCTAACATAAACATACACCAGTGGAAGCAGCGCAACCAAGAGAAAGGCTATGAAATGAAGAGAATAGACTATTGGAAATAATTTAATACATATTCATGGCAAAAAATATATTAAAACATAAGTCAGTGATTCTGATAGTGTTTAGGCCAGCAGAGAAGGCTTTGCTGGCCCTGACAGCCCACCACTGGTAAAAAGAGGACCAGAATGAACCCAGCCTTGGACAGGAGAAAAACATGTGTGTGTGGTTGGCCGGAGAGAGAGAGCATCTATCACACACCTCACTTGTGTCAAACAGTTTGCTAAGTTTAACTTTGGTCAGGTGTGACCCGTGTAGGACCTTAAACTGTATCAGTGTCAGTCTGGCGCAAGATGAAGTCGAGTTGACTCTGTCTAGGGCCCCCTGCCACCATTCAGCTGAAAAGTTAATACCAAGCTCCTTTTCCCAGGTGTTCCTAGTTGCTAAAGGCGACGATAATGCTGACATGATTAACTTCACCACAACTGAAATGACTCCACGGACTACAGGGGAAGATAGAATTGTATCAGTGAGAGAATCAGGTGGTTGATGGGGAATATTGGGGAAGTTACAGCGAGCAAAGTCTCGGATTTGAAAATATCTAAATAAATGAGAATTTGGAAGGTCAAATTTAGTCTTGAGAATGTCAAAGGAGGAAAAAACTTTATCCACAGAAAGCTGAAATAAACCAAACCTTTGAAATAAACCTAACCTCTGACCTCTGAGTGTCTTCCGGTCCTGTGGCCTGGAGGTCTGTCATGGTGACGGTGTCCTGGTGCAGGGTGACGGTGTCCTGGTGCAGGGTGACGTGTCCTGGTGCAGGGTGACGGTGTCCTGGTGTTTCACTGAGCTGTCAAAGAGAAGACAAATGGGCATTAGCGGGGAAAGGGAATCAATTTTAAAGTGGGATCTAAACTGCCTCCATCTTTACTGTAGATAGTACAATTGCGTTAGAAACGCATTTGACAGGATATGAGTTTAGGGGCGAGCAAATTAAAGCTGACAAAGAGATAGAGCCACAAGAGCGCGCCTCCATCTGACACCAATATATTTAATATTGGCCGCCCAATAGTATGCCAGATGATTAAGTAGTACAAGGCCACCATCTTCTTTAGCTCTTTGTAGGATAGAATATTTTACCCTTGGGGTCTTTCCTGCCCAAATAAAAGATGAAATAGTCTTGTCTAAATCCTTAAAAAAAGATTTGGGGAGGAATAACGGTAAACATTGAAAGAGGAATGAGAATCTGGGTAGCACATTCATTTTGATTGAGTTAATTCTACCTACAAGCGACAGGGGGAGAGTATTCCAGCGCTGTAGGTCAGATTTAACCTCCTTCACCAACTTCAAAATATTATATTGCTAGACTTAGAAAATATAATATTAAGAAGGCGACGAATATTTGAGGACAACTGTCTACCCCTTATGAAGCCAGTTTGGTCAGCCGAAATAATGCTCGGTAGACAGGGGTCCAGACGGCCATCCAGGGTCTTAGCCAACAGCTTTATGTCGGAGTTGAGCAAACTAATAGGTCTCCAGCTGCTACATTCCTCTGGGTCTTTATTTTTCTTTGGAATGAGTGAAATCGATGCTTGAGTTACGGATGGAGGAAGGAAACCACGCTCTAAGGAGTCATTAAACAATCCAATCAACAAGGGACGCTAGTAGATCAAAACATTTTCTTTAAAAAGTCACTGGGAAGCCGTCCAGGCCTGGTGCCTTGCCATTCTGCATTCATTTGAGACTGTCTGTAACTCTTTAAACTGAGTGGAGCATCTAGATTCTTTTTAGTTGTTTCGTTGATCATGGGGAAGTCCAAGCTATCTAAGAATTTGTTCATTAAGGTATTGTCAGGTGGAGGCCTCTGATTTGTACAGATAGAATAGTACGAAGCGAAACATTATTTATCTCACTTGGGTCTGTAACTAGGGTGTGGGGGGATTTTTCGAAATTTCTTGTTATGAAACGGGAGGCAGAATTGATGCTTTAGTTGCAATGCAGCAGCCGGCTGGCCCTGTCGCCATATTCATAATAGGTACTCTTTGTGCGCCTTAAAAGGAACTCCGCTTTGTTTGTGGAGATAAGATCGAATTCCGTTTGGAAGCTTGAGTCTCTCCGTCCTGAAAGAGTGGGGACTGAGGAGATGAGGGGTGCTGTCTGTCAATTTGCAAAATTGCTTCCATCAGCCAGGGATCAACCAATCCATGTTGTCTCTTTTGCTGCTTGTGTTCCCTGGCACTGTAAGAAAATAATCTCTCCACGAATTACTGCTTTACAAGTTTCCCACAGGAGGGAAGGAGAAGTCGAATCTGATTTATTATTTTGGACAAAGAGCCTAATTTTCTCAGAAATAAAATCGCAGAATTTATTAGATGATAATAACCCCGTATTCAATCTCCAATTTGAGCGCTTTCCCACTTTTTAGGAAGCAATTCTAAATCTAATAAAGGGGGCAATGGATCTGAAATGACTATTTGCTGAGTATTGGTACAATGCTATTTTAGGCATGCTACCTGCCTACACCATCGTTAGATTTTGAGGTTTAGTTAACATCATTGCTTTCATGTTCCAGGTTACTTATGGAGAACGGTAATGAATGACATCATTGTCTTTGCCTCCTGTTAACCTCCCAGAGAACAGCCTGGAAAACTACCAGTTTGTCATGGACAACCTGTTCCAGTGTACAACATGTTGAAAAACGTCTGTCTGGCCTTGTTTGACTGTCCGTAATGCCTACCTGCCTACCTGCCCTACCGTGCCTACCTGCCTACCTGCCTACCTACCTTGTCCTGCCTACCTGCCCCTATCCCTGCCTACCTGCCTACCTACCTGTCTGTCTAACCCTTGCCTGTCTGCCTACCTGCCTGTCTGCCTGTCTGTCTGTCTGCCTGTCTGCCTACCTGCCTGTCTGCCTACCTGCCTGTCTGCCTGTCTGCCTGCCTGTCTGTCTTTCTGTCTGCCTGCCTGGTCTGTGGTGGGTCATGGTAAAGGTGCGTGTGGAGGATAAAGAAGTTTCCAGGTGAGGTGTTTCCAGGTGAGGTGTTTCCAGGTGAGGTGTGATCAGGTGAGGTGTTTCCAGGTGAGGTGTGATCAGGTGAGGTGTTTCCAGGTGAGGTGTTTCCAGGTGAGGTGTGATCAGGTGAGGTGTTTCCAGGTGAGGTGTGATCAGGTGAGGTGTTTCCAGGTGAGGTGTGATCAGGTGAGGTGTTTCCAGGTGAGGTGTTTCCAGGTGAGGTGTTTCCAGGTGAGGTGTGATCAGGTGAGGTGTTTCCAGGTGAGGTGTTTCCAGGTGAGGTGTTTCCAGGTGAGGTGTGATCAGGTGAGGTGTTTCCAGGTGAGGTGCTTCCAGGTGAGGTGTGATCAGGTGAGGTGTGATCAGGTGAGGTGTTTCCAGGTGAGGTGTTTCCAGGTGAGGTGTTTCCAGGTGAGGTGTGATCAGGTGAGGTGTTTCCAGGTGAGGTGCTTCCAGGTGAGGTGTGATCAGGTGAGGTGTTTCCAGGTGAGGTGTGATCAGGTGAGGTGTTTCCAGGTGAGGTGTTTCCAGGTGAGGTGTGATCAGGTGAGGTGTTTCCAGGTGAGGTGTTTCCAGGTGAGGTGTTTCCAGGTGAGGTGTGATCAGGTGAGGTGTTTCCAGGTGAGGTGTGATCAGGTGAGGTGTTTCCAGGTGAGGTGTTTCCAGGTGAGGTGTGATCAGGTGAGGTGTTTCCAGGTGAGGTGTTTCCAGGTGAGGTGTTTCCAGGTGAGGTGTGATCAGGTGAGGTGTTTCCAGGTGAGGTGTGATCAGGTGAGGTGTTTCCAGGTGAGGTGTTTCCAGGTGAGGTGTTTCCAGGTGAGGTGTTTCCAGGTGAGGTGTTTCCAGGTGAGGTGTGATCAGGTGAGGTGTTTCCAGGTGAGGTGTTTCCAGGTGAGGTGTTTCCAGGTGAGGTGTTTCCAGGTGAGGTGTTTCCAGGTGAGGTGTGATCAGGTGAGGTGTTTCGTCCGTGTGTGTAGGGTCTGGTCGAGTTCAGAGTTGATGAGTACATTTCAATTTCCGATGTGTGAGTTTTTGTTTTGTTTGCACAGAGGTGTAAGGATTGTTTCCAGGTGCAGGTTGTATGTCTGCCATGTGGGAGTGTTGTGAGTCAAGGTGAGGTTGTGTGACGCTACGCGCTGCGATCGTGGAGGGTTTGGGTGTGATGGTGGTGTAGCAGTCCCTCAGCCAACCGATGCCTGGCAGCTTCTCCTTCTGACCTCCAGCACACAGGTAGACGATGGCATAGTCCTCAGTCACCATCAAGTCCAATGTACCCACCACGTACCTGCAGACAGGCAGACAGGTAGGCAGACAGACAGGCAGGTAGGCAGGTAGGCAGACAGACAGGTAGGCAGACAGGCAGGTAGGCAGGTAGGCAGACAGGGAGGCAGACAGGCAGGTAGGCAGACAGGCAGGTAGGCAGACAGGCAGGTACAGGCAGACAGGTAGGCAGGTAGGCAGACAGGCAGGTAGGCAGACAGGCAGGTAGGCAGGTAGGCAGACAGACAGGTAGGCAGACAGGCAGGTAGGCACAGGCAGGCAGGACAGGCAGACAGGCAGGTAGGCAGTAGGCAGACAGGCAGGTAGGCAGGTAGGCAGACAGGCAGGTAGGCAGACAGGCAGACAGGCAAGGAGGCAGGCAGGTAGGCAGACAGGACAGGTAGGCCAGACAGGCAGGTCATTGATATCTTGATTGGTTCCACTAGATCAGAGGAACACTAAATATGGCAGACCGTGTAATTCGGAGCCATACCGCTGCCGTGAGACGCGTGACCGGCACCGAGTCAGCGACTCCCGGGGGGGGAGGGGGGGGTAGATGCGCGACGGGCACCGAGTCAGTGTCTCCCGGGGGGGGAGGGGTGCTAGACGCTGTGATCCTCGTCTACTAATGGCCCGGCCCGTCTGACAACTTTAAAAACCAAAAGTGGCCCTTGAGCCAAAATAATTGCCCACCCCTGCTCTAGAGCGATGCCCCCTCGGCCAGCTGGTTCTGGGACTCTATTCACAAAACCAAGCAGAGCCACCAGACAGAAACCCCATTAGAATAAACCAAATTATAAGAAAACAAAAAGAAAAGTACC
Source organism: Coryphaenoides rupestris (assembly GCA_002895965.2). NCBI lineage: Eukaryota > Metazoa > Chordata > Actinopteri > Gadiformes > Macrouridae > Coryphaenoides > Coryphaenoides rupestris. The sequence continues at coordinate 28,674 of PIJE02001641.1, forward strand.
CAAAAAACAGAGTAAATTAGAATGCTATTTGGCCCTAAACAGACAATACGCAACGGCAGAATACCTGAGCACTGTGACCGATCCCACAGAGTCTGTATCGAGTCAAATCCTTGACTCGATACAGACTCAGCGAGCACAGCCTCGCCGTGGAGAGAGGCCGCCACCGGCAGACCTGGCTACCAAGAGAAGACAGACTCTGTACCCACTGCACCCAACAGGAGGTGGAAACCCAGCTCCACTTCCTAACAACCTGCCACCTATACCAAGACATTAGAGATACATACTTCACACAGATCTCAAACACACAAAAGAATTTAGAAAACTTAACAAACAACCAAAAACTTCCATATCTGCTGGGCGAGGTACAGGAATGTGCAAACACAGCAGCAAGATGTGTGAGCTGTTGAGACAGGAGAAGGACATCCAGCAGAATACAACCTCCATAAAGACTGTCAATCCCCTCCCTTTTTTTCTTCCTTTTATTTTCTCTAAATCACTTCACACCACAAGATGAAAGTTCAAAGTTTTTATTGCTGATGACATCATGAGTCATGTGATCTGATCACCTGATCACCTGGCGCCATCAGCTGGAGCCGCCCTCATCGTACCTGCACGCACGCACACACACACACGCACACACGCACACGCACGCACACACGCACACACGCGCACACGCACGCACGCACACACACGCACACACACACACACGCACACACACGCGCACACACACACACACGCACACGCACGCACACGCACACACACGCGCGCGCACACACGCACACACACACGCACACACGCGCACACACACGCACACTCACACACACACACACGCGCACACACACGCACACACACGCACACTCACACACACACTATATTAAGTATTCTGTAGTAAGTATAGTATGAGTACTATAGTAAGTATTCTGAGTATAGTATTAGTACTCACTGTTTGACACAGTCAGGGATCTGCACATGCTCAGTAGGAACAAGTAAGGACAGATCCTGTAGGCTGCTCACAAACTGCAACTTCCTGCTGAACTTTGAACTAAGGAGAGAGGAGAGGACAGTGAGAGGAGAGAGGAGAGAACATGAGAGGAGAGGACATGAGAGAGGAGAGAGGAGAGGAGAGGACATGAGAGGAGAGGAGAGGAGAGAACATGAGAGGAGAGAGAGGAGAGAGGAGAGAGGAGAGAGGAAGAGGAAATAGCCTGGCAGAGACAGAAAAGAAGGAGAGGACATTAAGAAGAGGGACGCTGAGGACATGAGAGGAGAGAGGAGAGGAGAGGACATGAGAGGAGAGGACATGAGATGAGAGAGAGGAGAGAGAGAGGAGAGGACATGAGAGGAGAGGAGAGAGGAGAGGAGAGGAGAGGAGAGGACATGAGAGGAGAGGAGAGAGGAGAGGAGAGGACATGAGAGGAGAGGAGAGAGGAGAGAACATGAGAGGAGAGGACATGAGAGGAGAGGAGAGAGGAGAGGACATGAGAGGAGAGGACATGAGAGAGGAGAGAGGAGAGAGGAGAGGACGAGAGAGAGGAGAGAGGAGAGGACATGAGAGGAGAGGACATGAGAGAGGAGAGAGGAGAGGAGAGGACATGAGAGGAGAGGAGAGAGGAGAGAACATGAGAGGAGGAGAGGACATGAGAGGAGAGGAGAGGACATGAGAGGAGAGGACATGAGAGAGGAGAGAGGAGAGAGGAGAGGAGAGGAGAGGACATGAGAGGAGAGGACATGAGAGGAGAGAGGAGAGAGGAGAGGACATGAGAGGAGAGGACATGAGAGAGGAGAGAGGAGAGGACATGAGAGGAGAGGACATGAGAGGAGAGGAGAGGACATGAGAGAGGAGAGAGGAGAGACATGAGAGGAGAGGACATGAGAGAGGAGAGAGGAGAGGAGAGGAGAGGACATGAGAGGAGAGGACATGAGAGAGGAGAGAGATGAGAGGAGAGAACATGAGAGGAGGGAGAGAACATGAGAGGAGAGGATGGAGGAGGAGAGGAGAGAGAGGAGGAGAGGAGGAGAGAGGAGGGAAGAGGAGAGGAGAGAAGAGGGAAGAGGAGGAGAGGAGAGAGAGAGAGGAGAGAGGGAGAGGAAAGAGGAGAGGAGAGAGGAGAGAGGACAGGAGAGGAGAGGAGAGGAGAGGACGGGAGAGGAGAGGAGAGGAGAGGAGAGGAGAGGAGAGGACATGAGAGGAGAGGACATGAGAGAGAGGAGAGAGGAGAGGACATGAGAGGAGAGGACATGAGAGAGGAGAGAGGAGAGGACATGAGAGGAGAGGACATGAGAGGAGAGGACATGAGAGAGAGGAGAGAGGAGAGGAGAGGACAGAGAGGAGAGAGAGGAAGAAGGAGGAAGGAGGAGAGGAGAGGACAGAGAGGAGAAGGGACAGGAGAGGAGGAGAGAGGAGAGGAGAAGACATGAGAGGAGAAGGACAGAGAGGAGGGAGAGAGGAGAAAGAAGGAGAGGAAGAGAGGGAGAGGAGAGAAAGGAGGAGAGGAGAGAGGAGAGGGAGAGGAGAGAGGAGAGGACATGAGAGGAGAGGACAAGATGAGAGAGGAGAGAGGAGAGGAGAGGAGAGGAGAGGATAGGACATGAGATGAGAGGAGAGAGGAGAGGACATGAGAGGAGAGGACATGAGAGAGGAGAGGAGAGGACATGAGAGGAGAGGACATGAGAGAGGAGAGAGGAGAGAACATGAGAGGAGAGGACATGAGAGGAGAGGAGGACAGGAGAGTGAGTACAATATACACACACAACACACACATATACACACAATATACAATATACACACACAATATACACACAATATACACACATATACAATATGCACACACAATATACACATAAAGTATACACACAACATACACACATATTAAGTTGGCACACAACATACACATATGCTTTTCATATGTTTCACTTCCTGTCTGTAGCTCCACCCACCAGCCTGGCCTTGTCAGGGTCACGACCCAGGAAGAGGAAGGTTCTTTTGGCTCCAGCCCTCAGTCTGTCTCTGGGTAACAACACTCTACTGTCGTCGACTCTACTCTCCTGTCCTCTACTGTAATCTACTGTCCTGTACTGTACTGTACTCTACTGTCCATAGCTAACTAGTATTACAGCTGTAATACTAGATCTATACCATAACAATTACTACAGCTGTATTACTGGCTATATACTAATAATTAGTCAGCCCCTCACCCCAGCTGGCTCTACGCCCCACTCAGCACCTAACCCTCAACCCAACAATGGTGTAGCCCAGAACGAGCCCCTGCCAAACAGGAACAGACAGCGCCTACGTTCACTTGAAATAGCTCTCCCATCTCTGCTCAACAAGAAGTTAAGTTAAGCTCAATTGAGGTTCTCTACTCACTGTTAGTTTAACTTCTGGTTTAACTTTGGTCAGGTGGTCACAGTGACTCACTGGTGTCGGAGGACTTCCTGTCCCCCTCCCCCAACGACGATGATGATGACACAGAGCTGGACCTTGACCTGGAAGCCATGGAAACGCCTTCGGATACAGAGTCTCTGGCCTTCCCCTTCTATGACCAGGACATGCTGGGTACTCAAGGAGGATGGAGGAGGAGGGTAGAGCAGAATGGATGGATGGATAATGACCAATCAGAAACTTCCACTGACACTCTGTCTGTCTGTCTGCCTAAGATGACCTACGGCGTCTGGGTGTGGCCTCCAGTCACCTGAGGGCTGGTGGACCCGGTTCCGGCGGTCCAGAGTTTGTGGACCTTGGTCTGGGCTGCCGGGAGGACCAGGTGGACAGCCAGGGAACCAGGTGGCGTAGCTTCACACTGGGGGACACGGCCCAGGAGAGCAGGGTCAACATGAGCCTCATCCAGCCCTTCCTCAGGGTGCTGTCCCATGGAGGTTAGCATACAGCATGCTACACACAGTCCCATGGAGGTTAGCATACAGCATGCTACACACAGTCCCATGGAGGTTAGCATACAGCATGCTACACACAGTCCCATGGAGGTTAGCATACAGCATGCTACACACAGTCCCATGGAGGTTAGCATACAGCATGCTACACACAGTCCCATGGAGGTTAGCATACAGCATGCTACACACAGTCCCATGGAGGTTAGCATGGTACATGCTATGTTGTTTATTTTCCACAAGTATCTTTATTGGGTTAACAATACCAAATAAACAATCGACAAATTATGAGATATCACCCGATTTTACATTTTTTTTTAAAACAATACAAAAACACGACACACTAACCAACCCCCCACCCCCCAACAAGACAAAAACAAAAACAAAAAAAACAATACAGTATAAAAGAGAAGAACCCAAAAAAGAAAAAAAAACAATAAGAGAAAGGACTCCAAAAAACAAAGAAATAAAGAAATAACTGTGTTGCACATAGGGCTGCACGACCATTCACACACCAAGGAAGAGTCATTTATCATTGCGTTATAACCGTCCAGTCTCAACTGCATATACAAATAGTAGCCTACTGTGTACTTTGTAAAATAAGTAATAAGACTATCTAATCTCCTAAAGAAGGAATAGAATTAACAAAAGAGAGAATAGGATCCCAAGTTTTGTTGAACTTATCAGAGCAGCCCCTTATACTATACTTAATCTTCTCTAAACATAAGAAGGACATTAAGTCTTTCAACCAAGAATTAGAAGATGGAGGCTTTTGGTCCTTCCAATGCAGTAAAATACGTCTGCGGGCTACAAGCGAAGCAAAAGCAATAACATTGCTCTCCTTGGTAGTGAAGCAGGAAAATTCCTCAGGAACACCAAAAATAGAGATTAAAGGGCTAGGAGCCACAGGCTTAATGAGGGCCTTCGAGAGTGTATCATAAAAAGAGGACCAGAATGAACCCAGCCTTGGACAGGAGGAAAAAGATGTGTGTGTGGTTGGCCGGAGAGAGAGAGCATCTATCACACACCTCACTTGTGTCAAACAGTTTGCTAAGTTTAACTTTGGTCAGGTATGACCTGTGTAAGACCTTAAACTGTATCAGTGTCAGTCTGGCGCAAGATGAAGTAGAGTTGACTCTGTCTAGGGCCCCCTGCCACCATTCAGCTGAAAAGGTAATACCAAGCTTCTTTTCCCAGGTGTTCTTAGTTGCTAAGGGAGACGATAATGCTGACATGATTAACTTCACCACGACTGAGATGACTCCACGGACTACAGGGGAAGATAGAATTATATCAGTGAGAGAATCAGGTGGCTGATGGGGAAAATTGGGGAAGTTACAGCGAGCAAAGCCTCGGATTTGAAAATATCTAAATAAATGAGAATTTGGAAGGTCAAATTTAGTCTTGAGAATGTCAAAGGGGGAAAAAACTTTATCCACAGAAAGCTGAAATAAACCAAACCTTTGAAATAAACCTAACCTCTGACCTCTGAGTGTCTTCCGGTCCTGTGGCCTGGAGGTCTGTCATGGTGACGGTGTCCTGGTGCAGGGTGACGGTGTCCTGGTGCAGGGTGACGTGTCCTGGTGCAGGGTGACGGTGTCCTGGTGTTTCACTGAGCTGTCAAAGAGAAGACAAATGGGCATTAGCGGGGAAAGGGAATCAATTTTAAAGTGGGATCTAAACTGCCTCCATCTTTACTGTAGATAGTACAATTGCGTTAGAAACGCATTTGACAGGATATGAGTTTAGGGGCGAGCAAATTAAAGCTGACAAAGAGATAGAGCCACAAGAGCGCGCCTCCATCTGACACCAATATATTTAATATTGGCCGCCCAATAGTATGCCAGATGATTAAGTAGTACAAGGCCACCATCTTCTTTAGCTCTTTGTAGGATAGAATATTTTACCCTTGGGGTCTTTCCTGCCCAAATAAAAGATGAAATAGTCTTGTCTAAATCCTTAAAAAAAGATTTGGGGAGGAATAACGGTAAACATTGAAAGAGGAATGAGAATCTGGGTAGCACATTCATTTTGATTGAGTTAATTCTACCTACAAGCGACAGGGGGAGAGTATTCCAGCGCTGTAGGTCAGATTTAACCTCCTTCACCAACTTCAAAATATTATATTGCTAGACTTAGAAAATATAATATTAAGAAGGCGACGAATATTTGAGGACAACTGTCTACCCCTTATGAAGCCAGTTTGGTCAGCCGAAATAATGCTCGGTAGACAGGGGTCCAGACGGCCATCCAGGGTCTTAGCCAACAGCTTTATGTCGGAGTTGAGCAAACTAATAGGTCTCCAGCTGCTACATTCCTCTGGGTCTTTATTTTTCTTTGGAATGAGTGAAATCGATGCTTGAGTTACGGATGGAGGAAGGAAACCACGCTCTAAGGAGTCATTAAACATATCCAACAACAAGGGAGCTAGTAGATCAAAACATTTCTTTAAAAAGTCAACTGGGAAGCCGTCCAGGCCTGGTGCCTTGCCATTCTGCATTCATTTGAGACTGTCTGTAACCTCTTCTAAACTGAGTGGAGCATCTAGATTCTTTTTAGTTGTTTCGTTGATCATGGGGAAGTCCAAGCTATCTAAGAATTTGTTCATTAAGGTATTGTCAGGTGGAGCCTCTGATTTGTACAGATTAGAATAGTACGAAGCGAAAACATTATTTATCTCACTTGGGTCTGTAACTAGGGTGTGGGGGGATTTTCGAATTTCTGTTATGAAACGGGAGGCAGATTGATGCTTTAGTTGCAATGCCAGCAGCCGGCTGGCCCTGTCGCCATATTCATAATAGGTACTCTTTGTGCGCCTTAAAAGGAACTCCGCTTTGTTTGTGGAGATAAGATCGAATTCCGTTTGGAGCTTGAGTCTCTCCGTCTGAAGAGTGGGACTAGGAGATGAGGGGTGCTGTCTGTCAATTTGCAAAATTGCTTCCATCAGCCAGGATCAACCAATCCATGTTGTCTCTTTTGCTGCTTGTGTTCCCTGGCACTGTAAGAAATAATCTCTCCACGAATTACTGCTTTACAAGTTTCCCACAGGAGGGAAGGAGAAGTCGAATCTGATTTATTATTTTGGACAAAGAGCCTAATTTTCTCAGAAATAAAATCGCAGAATTTATTAGATGATAATAACCCCGTATTCAATCTCCAATTTGAGCGCTTTCCACTTTTAGGAAGCAATTCTAAATCTAATAAAAGGGGGGCATGATCTGAAATGACTATTGCTGAGTATTGGTACATGCTATTTTAGCATGCTACATGCTACACATCGTTAGATTTTGAGGTTTAGTTAACATCATTGCTTTCATGTTCCAGGTTACTATGGAGACGGTATGAATGACATCATTGTCTTTGCCTCCTGTTACCTCCCAGAGAACAGCCTGGAAAACTACCAGTTTGTCATGGACAACCTGTTCAGGTACAACATGTTGAAACGTCTGTCTGGCTGTTTGACTGTCCGTATGCCTACCTGCCTACCTGCCTACCTGCCTACCTGCCTACCTGCCTACCTACCTGTCTGCCTACCTGCCTACCTGCCTACCTGCCTACCTACCTGTCTGTCTACCTGCCTGTCTGCCTACCTGCCTGTCTGCCTGTCTGCCTGTCTGCCTGTCTGCCTACCTGCCTGTCTGCCTACCTGCCTGTCTGCCTGTCTGCCTACCTGCCTGTCTGCCTACCTGCCTGTCTGCCTGTCCTGCCTGTCTGCCTACCTGCCTGTCTGCCTACCTGCCTACCTGCCTGTCTGCCTACTTGCCTACCTGCCTGTTGCCTGTTGCCTGTCTGCCATCAATTGCAGGATGAAAAAAAACAGCGAAATGAATACTACAAGCACAGATTCCGAGCGCTGATGGCGGGAAAAAAATTATACAGTGGATAAGGCGCGGGCACCCCTGCTCTAGAGTCTCTCTGTGGATGAGGGCTTTGTTATGGAGCGTGTCACTGGGGTCACTGGGCTCACTGTCTTTTAGGTGCTTATGACATTTGAATGCCCTCTTTTTAATTTGTATTATTAGTGGGTATCGTCCTAATTCTGCTCTTCATGCATTGTTGGGTGTTTTCCGTTGGGTGCGGAGAATAGATTTGCAGAACTCTGCATGCAGCGTTTCAATTTGATGTTTGTCCCATTTAGTACAATCTACCTCCCTCTCTCTCTCTCTCTCTCTTTCTCTCTCTACCTCTCTTCCTCTCTCCCTCTCTCTCTTTCTTCCTCTCTCTCTCTCTCCCTCTCTCTCTACCTCTCTTTCTCTCTCTCTTCCTCTCTAACTCTACCTCTCTCTACCTCTCTTCCTCTCTCTCTCTCTTCCTCTCTACCTCTACCTCTCTCTACCTCTCTTCCTCTCTCTACCTCTACCTCTTCCTCTCTCTCTCTGTGTCTCTTTATCTCTCTCTCTTTGAGAGGATGAATGTGTGTGTGTGCTTGTTTTTAAAGTGACTGGACAGGAAATTGAGGCTGACAGGGACAGGAAGTGATGAAGTATGGTCCTGGATCAACAGGAAGCTGAACAGTGTTTTATGTGTGGTGGTGGTGGTGGTGCGCACACACACACACACACACACGCACACGCACACACACACACACACACTCACACTCACACTCACACTCACACTCACACTCACACTCTCTAGGGCCAGGGCCAGGCTAGGGACTACTTTCCAGGCCCGCACAGGCATCTATGGGTCGCTGTAAAAAAAATATGATAAAACATGGGTCGCCTGAGAAAAAGGTTGAGAACCTCTGGTCTAGTGTACTATAGTCTAGTGTACTATAGTCTAGTGTACTATAGTCTAGTGCACTATAGTCTAGTGTACTGTAGTCTAGTGCACTATAGTCTAGTGTACTATAGTCTAGTGTACTATAGTCTAGTGTACTGTAGTCTAGTGTACTATAGTCTAGTGTACTATAGTCTAGTGTACTATAGTCTAGTGTACTATAGTCTAGTGCACTATAGTCTAGTGTACTATAGTCTAGTATACTATAGTCTAGTGCACTATAGTCTAGTGCACTATAGTCTAGTGTACTATAGTCTAGTGCACTATAGTCTAGTGCACTATAGTCTAGTGTACTATAGTCTAGTGTACTGTAGTCTAGTGTACTATAGTCTAGTGTACTATAGTCTAGTATACTATAGTCTAGTGTACTATAGTCTAGTGTACTATAGTCTAGTATACTATAGTCTAGTGCACTATAGTCTAGTGCACTATAGTCTAGTGTACTATAGTCTAGTGCACTATAGTCTAGTGCACTATAGTCTAGTGTACTATAGTCTAGTGCACTATAGTCTAGTGTACTATAGTCTAGTATACTATAGTCTAGTGTACTATAGTCTAGTGTACTATAGTCTAGTGCACTATAGTCTAGTGCACTATAGTCTAGTGTACTATAGTCTAGTGTACTATAGTCTAGTGCACTATAGTCTAGTGTACTATAGTCTAGTGTACTGTAGTCTAGTGTACTATAGTCTAGTGTACTGTGTGTGTTCTTACCATCTATAAGAGACATCTATCTATCTCTGCTATGAGAGAGAGAGAGAGACAGACAGACAGACAGACAGACAGACAGACAGACAGACAGACAGACAGCCAGCCAGCCAGCCATACCGGTGGTAGTCCCTCACCCATCTCTCCAGAGCCGATGTGTGTCAGGTGGGTGAAGTTGGTGGGTTCTCCGATCATACTGAGCTCTAGCCTCCTCCTCCTCTGGACACACACATTATACATGCAGTATGTGTACATGTACACTGTATATATATATATATAGATAAATACATCCTGTGTAGTAATGTACATGGTATATATATATACACAGATAAATACATCCTGTGTAGTATGTAGTCAGCCTTACTGGTGGGGACTTGGTGAGAACACAGCAACCCATCTTGTGCCAGAACTGGCCCATCCCCAGACTCCGCCCCCACAGCGCCAGGCGAGGCTGGGTTTCCGTGGCAACACTGAAGCATTCAGCTCCTGGGATGTGGTTGTCAAGGTAATGGAGAAACTGTTTCCTGTGGAGCAGAAACCATTGTTTTATTTTCAATATTATAATATTGTATTACTTACATTATATTTTCAATATTGTTTTATCATACACTTTTATAAACAATGGTATAGAGTACAGTAGAAGCCATGGTCTAGACTAGAGTACTGTCTCTATATATATATATATATATATACACACCACACACACACATATAATATACATATCATATATACACATCATATATATACACATCATATATACATATCATATACAGTACACATATATACATATCATATACAGTACACATATATATATATACACAGTATACATATATACATATTGTGGCACACTCCGTTCTAGGGTGGAGTGTGTCCACGACTGAATATAATAAATCCACACCAGACTACAAGGCAAACAAGGGTTTATTTATCATACAGGGGAAGGGGAAGTGCAGGGTAATTATAGGGCTTAGTCCGTTGTTCCGTGCGGGTAGTCGTGGTCCGTGTGCAGTGGGTATCACGCCAGGAAGTGGTCTCAGGGGGTCCAGGGCAAGGCAGGCGGGAGGGTCGTCAGGCAGGCAAGGGTCGGTACACAACTCGGGTTGGCAGACAGGCAGAACGTCCAGGCACACAGCCACTTCTGGTAGTCTTCTAAACTCTCCCACACCGGGTCTTGGTCCTCGTCCTTCCTCCTTCTCTTCCACAACCACCAACACTTCCTCTTACTCTTCCACCTCACCGTCTTCCACTCTCTCGACCGTCGTCGTTGTCCGTATGCAGGGAGTATCACACCAGGAAGTGGTCTCAGGGGGTCCAGGGCAAGGCAGGCCGGAGGGTCGTCAGGCAGGCAAGGGTCGGTACACAACTCGGGTTGGCAGACAGGCAGAACGTCAAGGCACACAGCCACTTCTGGTAGTCTTCTAAACTCTCCCACACAGGGTCTTGGTCCGCGTCCTTCCTCCTCCGCTTCCTCCTCACTCTCTTCCACTCTCACGACCTTTTCGACTCTACAGGTCTTCTCCCATTTATTGTCTGGATCCAGGGCCCTGATTGGCTGCAGTGGATTGCTCTGAACGAGCCGCATCCACTGAGGCTAATTGTCTCGTTCCAAATTCCTGTCTCCTTGCCTCCCTCTGGGGGCCGAATGGGGAATTGCGGCCCCCCGACTGTCGTCCACCCTCATTCCTCTGCCCTTCAGTGGCCGTCTGCCACAATATCTACATATCATATACAGTACACATATATACATATCATATACAGTACACATATATACATATCATATACAGTACACATATATACATATTGTGGCACACGCCCTATATCGTGGCGTGTGTCCACCCGACTGAATATAATACAATCCACTGTCCACACCAGAATATAAGGCCAACCGGGTTTATTTAACATACAGGGGAAGGGGAAGTGCAGGGTACTTATAGGTGTTAGTCCTTTAGTCCGTGCGGGTAGTCGTGGTCCGTTAGCAGGGGTCGGTACACGGAGACGGGTCCTCAGGTAGAGCGGGGTTCGGCGATGGGTCGGGTAGTCAGCCAGGCGGGGGTCGTTCACGGGGCGGGTTCTCAGGCGGTCCAGGGGTTCAGCACACAACAGGGTTCTCCGACAATCCAAAGTCTAGGGCACACAGCCACTTTGGTATTTCTTTCAACTCACTCAGTCGCTTACAGTACTCTTCCTCTTCCTCTCCCACGTCCGCTACTTCCTTCCGCTCCAGCTTCCAACGCCACCACTTCCAACGCCACCACTTCCAACGCCACCACTTCCAACGCCACCACTTCCAACGCCACCACTTCCAACGCCACCACTTCCAACGCCACCACTTCCAACGCCACCACTTCCAACTCTCCTCTCTCTCTCTCCTCGACTCTCTACACCACCCAGGTCCTCTCCCATTTATTGGCCGCAGCCAGGCCTTTGATTGGCTGCCGCCGAGTTCCCTCAACGAGGCGCAGCCACTTCCCATGAGGCTGATTGCCTCTCTACACTTCCTGGTTTCCTTGGCTCCCTCTGGGGGCCGACTGGGGAACTGCGGTTCCCCCGACCATTGTCCACACTCCCTAGTCGGCCCCTCAGTGGCCGTCTGCCACAATATATACATATTGTCATATACAGTACACATATATACATATCATATACATACACATATCATATATATCATATACAGTACACATATATACATATCATATATATACACATATATACAGTATACATATCATATACAGTACACATATATACATATCATATATAGTACACATATATACATATATGTATATATGTGTACATATATACAGTATACATATATACATATATACATATATACAGTACACATATATACATATCATATACAGTACACATATATACATATCATATATAGTACACATATATACTGTATATCTACTGTAGTCTAGACCTCAGTGTCTACTGTACTCTAGTCTAGACCATGGCTTCTACTGTACTCTAGTCTAGACCATGGCTTCTACTGTACTCTAGTCTAGACCATGGCTTCTACTGTACTCTAGTCTAGACCTCAGTGTCTATTGTACTCTAGTCTAGACCATGGCTTCTACTGTACTCTAGTCTAGACCTCAGTGTCTACTGTACTCTAGTCTAGACCATGGCTTCTACTGTACTCTAGTCTAGACCATGGATTCTACTGTACTCTAGTCTAGACCATGGCTTCTACTGTACTCTAGTCTAGACCTCAGTGTCTACTGTACTCTAGTCTAGACCATGGCTTCTACTGTACTCTAGTCTAGACCTCAGTGTCTACTGTACTCTAGTCTAGACCTCAGTGTCTACTGTACTCTAGTCTAGACCATGGCTTCTACTGTACTCTAGTCTAGACCATGGCTTCTACTGTACTCTAGTCTAGACCATGGCTTCTACTGTACTCTAGTCTAGACCTCAGTGGTCTATTGTACTCTAGTCTAGACCATGGCTTCTACTGTACTCTAGTCTAGACCTCAGTGTCTACTGTACTCTAGGATCTTAGACCATGGCTTCTACTGTACTCTAGTCTAGACCATGGCTTCTACTGTACTTAGTCTAGACCTCAGTGTCTATTGTACTCTAGTCTAGACCATGGCTTCTACTGTACTCTAGTCTAGACCTCAGTGTCTACTGTACTCTAGTCTAGACCATGGCTTCTACTGTACTCTAGTCTAGACCATGGCTTCTACTGTCCTAGTCTAGCTCTGTCATGGCTCTACTAGACTGTTACTTTAGTCTAGACCTGTTCTACTACTCTAGTCTAGACCATGTCTACTGTACCTCTAGGCAACCTCATGTCTATTGTATGCTCTAGTCTAGACCATGCTTCTACTGTACTCTAGTCTAGACCTCAGTGGTCTACTGCTACTCTATACTACCCAGGTCTACTGTACTCTAGTCTAGACCATGGCTTCTACTGTACTCTAGTCTAGGACCATGGCTTTCTATGCTACTCTAGTCTAGACCCATGGGACTTCTACTGTACTCTAGGTCTAGACCTCAGTTGTCTACTGCTGCTCTAGTCTTAGGACCTCAGTGTCTATTGTACTCTAGTCTAGACCTCAGTGTCTACTGTACTCTAGTCTAGACCATGGCTTCTACTGTACTCTAGTCTAGACCTCAGTGTCTATTGTACTCTAGTCTAGACCATGGCTTCTACTGTACTCTAGTCTAGACCTCAGTGTCTACTGTACTCTAGTCTAGACCATGGCTTCTACTGTACTCTAGTCTAGACCATGGCTTCTACTGTACTCTAGTCTAGACCTCAGTGTCTACTGTACTCTAGTCTAGACCATGGCTTCTACTGTACTCTAGTCTAGACCTAAGTGTCTACTGTACTCTAGTCTAGACCATGGCTTCTACTGTATTCTAGTCTAGACCATGGCTTCTACTGTACTCTAGTCTAGACCTCAGTGTCTACTGTACTCTAGTCTAGACCATGGCTTCTACTGTACTCTAGTCTAGACCTCAGTGTCTACTGTACTCTAGTCTAGACCATGGCTTCTACTGTACTCTAGTCTAGACCATGGCTTCTACTGTACTCTAGTCTAGACCATGGCTTCTACTGTACTCTAGTCTAGACCATGGCTTCTACTGTACTCTAGTCTAGACCTCAGTGTCTACTGTACTCTAGTCTAGACCATGGCTTCTACTGTACTCTAGTCTAGACCTCAGTGTCTACTGTACTCTAGTCTAGACCATGGCTTCTACTGTACTCTAGTCTAGACCATGGCTTCTACTGTACTCTAGTCTAGACCTCAGTGTCTACTGTACTCTAGTCTAGACCATGGCTTCTACTGTACTCTAGTCTAGACCATTGCTTCTACTGTACTCTAGTCTAGACCATGGCTTCTACTGTACTCTAGTCTAGACCATGGCTTCTACTGTACTCTAGTCTAGACCTCAGTGTCTCCTGTACTCTAGTCTAGACCATGGCTTCTACTGTATATATATATATATATATATATATATATAGGATATATATGTATATATATGATATGTATATATGTATATATGTGATATATATGTGTATATATGATATGTTATATGTAAATGTGATATAATATATGATGTATATATAGTGATATGGTATAATATGTTATATATGTGATATATATGTGTATATAATGATATGTATATATATGTATATATGTGATATATATGTGTATATATGAGTATGATATATATTGTATATATGTGTATATATGATATGTATATATGTATATATGTGATATATATGTGTAATATGATATGTTATATGTGATATATGGGTGTAAATATGAGATATATATATATACTAATCATGATATTGTAAATATGTTTATATATGATATGTATATTATGTATATATGTGATATATATGTAATGATATTAATGTATATGTGAATATATGGTATATATGATATGTATAATATGTGTATAATATGTGTATATATATATGATATGTATATATGTATATATGATATGTATATATAGTATGTATATATATGTGTATATATATGTGTATATATGTATATGTATATATGTATGTATATAGTGATATATATGTGTATATATATGATATGTATATATGTATATATGTGATATATATGTGTATATATATGTATATATGTATATATGTGATATATATGTGTATATATGATATGTATATATGTATATATGTGATATATATGTGTATATATATGATATGTATATATGTATATATGTGATATATATGTGTATATATGATATGTATATATGTATATATGTGATATATATGTGTATATATATGATATGTATATATGTATATATGTGATATATATGTGATATATATGATATGTATATATGTATATATATGTATATATATGATATGTATATATATATATGTTATATATATATATGTATATATATGATATGTATATATGTATATATGTGATATATATGTGTATATATATGATATGTATATATGTATATATGTGATATATATATGTGTATATATGTGATATATATATATGTGTATATATATGATATGTATATATGTATATATATGATATGTATATATGTGTATATATATGATATGTATATATGTATATATGTTATGGATATATATATGTATATATGTTATATATATATGTATATATGTATATATATGATATGTATATATGTGTATATATATGATATGTATATATGTATATATATATGATATATGTGTATATATGATATATATGTGTATATATATATATATATATATGTATATATGTATATATGTATATATATGATATGTATATATGTGTATATATATGATATGTATATATGTATATATGTGATATATATATGTGTATATATATGATATGTATATATGTATATGTTATATATATATATGTATATATATGATATGTATATATGTATATATGTGATATATATGTGTATATATATGATATGTATATATGTATATATGTATATATATATGTATATATATGATATGTATATATGTGTGTATATATATATATGTATATATGTATATATATGATATGTATATATGTGTATATATATGATATGTATATATGTATATATATGATATGTATATATGTGTATATATGATATGTATATATTATATACGTGTATATATATGATATGTATATATGTATATGTTATATATATATATGTATATATATGATATGTATATATGTATATATGTGATATATATGTGTATATATATGATATGTATATATGTATATATGTATATATGTGATATATATATGTGTATATATGTGATATATATATATGTATATATGTATATATATGATATGTATATATGTGTATATATATGATATGTATATATGTGTATATATATGATATGTATATATGTATATATATGATATGTATATATGTGTATATATATGATATGTATATATGTGTATATATATGATATGTATATATGTGATATATATACGTGTATATATATGATATGTATATATGTATATGTTATATATATATATGTATATATGTGATATGTATATATGTATATATGTGATATATATATATGTATATATGTATATATATGATATGTATATATGTGTATATATATGATATGTATATATGTGTATATATATGATATGTATATATGTATATATATGATATGTATAGAGCGAGGACACAGTGCTCATGTTCCTGGTGTGTTGAGGTTCTCACTACAGACCTCAGCTGCAGCACACTGTTCACTGTTCACTGTTCACTGTTCACTGCTTCATTTAGTTTGTTACAATATCTTAAAGAAACATTTAAGAAGAACTTGGAGCAGGAATTCCACCTCCTCCTCCTCCTCCTCCTCCTCCTACATGTAGAACATCACTCACAGCTCCTGATCCTCCGGCTGCTGGCAGCTTCGGCTCCACAGTGATCCAGATGTTCTGGTCCACAGGTTGAGGTCCACAGGTTGTGGTCCACAATGATCCAGATGATCTGGTCCACAATGATCCAGATGTTCTGGTCCACAGGTTGAGGTCCACAGGTTGTGGTCCACAATGATCCAGATGATCTGGTCCACAATGATCCAGATGTTCTGGTCCACAGGTTGAGGTCCACAGGTTGTGGTCCACAATGATCCAGATGTTCTGGTCCACAGGTTGTGGTCCACAATGATCCAGATGATCTGGTCCACAATGATCCAGATGATCTGGTCCACAATTATCCAGATGTTTCAGAGCTTCCGCTTAACTCCGCGCCGCTCCGCGCAGCGCCTTGTGACCGCGGGTTCGAGGTGTGGCTCCACCCGTCAGACCCACCGATCTGTAGATGATGCGGAGACACTGGGAACCCTGGGAACAGCGCCTCTAGTGGAGACACTGGGAACACTGAGAACAGCGCCTCTAGTGGAGACACTGGGAACACTGAGAACAGCGCCTCTAGTGGAGACACTGGGAACACTGAGAACAGCGCCTCTAGTGGAGACACTGGGAACACTGAGAACAGCGCCTCTAGTGGAGACACTGGGAACACTGAGAACAGCGCCTCTAGTGGAGACACTGGGAACACTGAGAACAGCGCCTCTAGTGGAGACACTGGGAACACTGAGAACAGCGCCTCTAGTGGAGACACTGGGAACACTGAGAACAGCGCCTCTAGTGGAGACACTGGGAACACTGAGAACAGCGCCTCTAGTGGAGACACTGGGAACACTGAGAACAGCGCCTCTAGTGGAGACACTGAGAACAGCGCCTCTAGTGGAGACACTGGGAACAGCGCCTCTAGTGGAGACACTGGGAACAGCGCCTCTAGTGGAGACACTGAGAACAGCGCCTCTAGTGGAGACACTGGGAACACTGGGAACAGCGCCTCTAGTGGAGACACTGAGAACAGCGCCTCTAGTGGAGACACTGGGAACACTGGGAACAGCGCCTCTAGTGGAGACACTGGGAACAGCGCCTCTAGTGGAGACACTGGGAACACTGGGAACAGCGCCTCTAGTGGAGACACTGGGAACAGCGCCTCTAGTGGAGACACTGGGAACACTGGGAACAGCGCCTCTAGTGGAGACACTGGGAACACTGAGAACAGCGCCTCTAGTGGAGACACTGGGAACACTGGGAACAGCGCCTCTAGTGGAGACACTGTGAACAGCGCCTCTAGTGGAGACACTGAGAACAACGCCT
Source organism: Coryphaenoides rupestris (assembly GCA_002895965.2). Lineage (NCBI taxonomy): Eukaryota > Metazoa > Chordata > Actinopteri > Gadiformes > Macrouridae > Coryphaenoides > Coryphaenoides rupestris. The sequence goes on from PIJE02001641.1 coordinate 46,679, forward strand.
CTAGTGGAGACACTGGGAACAGCGCCTCTAGTGGAGACACTGAGAACAGCGCCTCTAGTGGAGACACTGGGAACACTGGGAACAGCGCCTCTAGTGGAGACACTGAGAACAGCGCCTCTAGTGGAGACACTGGGAACACTGGAACAGCGCCTCTAGTGGAGACACTGGGAACACTGAACAGCGCCTCTAGTGGAGACACTGGGAACACTGAGAACAGCGCCTCTAGTGGAGACACTGGGAACAGCGCCTCTAGTGGAGACACTGGGAACAGCGCCTCTAGTGGAGACACTGAGAACTCCTTTCGATGCGGAGGAGCAGCGGCTCTACTCCGAGCTCCCTCCGGATGTCTGAGCTCCTCACTCTATCTCTAAGACTGAGCTCCTCACCCTATCTCTAAGACTGAGCTCCTCACCCTATCTCTAAGACTGAGCTCCTCACCCTATCTCTAAGGCTGAGCTCCTCACCCTATCTCTAAGACTGAGCTCCTCACCCTATCTCTAAGACTGAGCTCCTCACTATCTCTAAGACTGAGCTCCTCACCCTATCTCTAAGACTGAGCTCCTCACCCTATCTCTAAGACTGAGCTCCTCACTCTATCTCTAAGACTGAGCTCCTCACCTATCTCTAAGACTGAGCTCCTCACCCTATCTCTAAGACTGAGCTCCTCACCCTATCTCTAAGACTGAGCTCCTCACCCTATCTCTAAGACTGAGCTCCTCACCCTATCTCTAAGACTGAGCTCCTCACCCTATCTCTAAGACTGAGCTCCTCACCCTATCTCTAAGACTGAGCTCCTCACCCTATCTCTAAGACTGAGCTCCTCACCCTATCTCTAAGACTGAGCTCCTCACCCTATCTCTAAGACTGAGCTCCTCACCCTATCTCTAAGACTGAGCTCCTCCACTCTCTAAGACTGAAGACTGAGCTCCTCACCCTATCTCTAAGACTGAGCTCCTCACCCTATCTCTAAGACTGAGCTCCTCACCCTATCTCTAAGACTGAGCTCCTCATCCTATCTCTAAGACTGAGCTCCTCACCCTATCTCTAAGACTGAGCTCCTCACTCTATCTCTAAGACTGAGCTCCTCACCCTATCTCTAAGACTGAGCTCCTCACCCTATCTCTAAGACTGAGCTCCTCACCCTATCTCTAAGACTGAGCTCCTCACCCTATCTCTAAGACTGAGCTCCTCACCCTATCTCTAAGACTGAGCTCCTCACCCTATCTCTAAGACTGAGCTCCTCACCCTATCTCTAAGACTGAGCTCCTCACTATCTCTAAGACTGAGCTCCTCACTCTATCTCTAAGACTGAGCTCCTCACCCTATCTCTAAGACTGAGCTCCTCACCCTATCTCTAAGACTGAGCTCCTCACTCTATCTCTAAGACTGAGCTCCTCACTCTATCTCTAAGACTGAGCTCCTCACCCTACCCTGTGTTGTGATGTATGTGACAATAAAACACTTGTAACAATATGAAGATGGCTTCATACACAACATAATGCAGGGGAGCAGCTGAACATCATTACACTCCGAAGAGAAAGATGAATGAGACATCAAGTTGTACTTTGCTCCCAATGCCTCTGGATATACTGCATATAGTATTGATATATAACCTGACCTAAGACACGCCCTTCATTCATATATGGGTGAAGAAATATTGGAATATATAAAGGGAATATTGGAATATATCCAGGGAATATTGGAATATACACAGGGAAATGAATGAGTGTGGATTATTAATAAGAACAACATTCAATGTAATCAGAATATAATAGGCTACATCCGGAAATAATTGCATAATTAAATCAATATAAACATATATTATTTGTCAAAAAAACAAATACATTGATTGTTGTATTTTTCAAATGAACCTGCACATCTATTTGATAATTGTGTCTTTATTTCAACATGTATTCATGGTTTCATGTATTGATCTATGTTGATCTATTGAGTGTGTGCTGCTCGACCAATCAGCTGCTCGGCCCGTCTCGGGGTGGGGTGCGCATGCGTGGCCGCAGTGGTAGGGTGCGGCGGCTCCGAGCGGCTCAGTATCGAACTTGGAGCCTCCTCACGTCCTCAGCTTCCCCCGGAGCCGCACACACCCAGTAGGACAAGGTAGGCGGCACACACACTATACACACACACACACACACACACACACACACACACACACCTGCTCAGCTGCGTCACATCTCAAATCAGGATGAAAAGTCTCCTCCAATAAAGATGGAGTAACGATGGAGAGAGTTGCTCTGCTCTCATCTGGTCCAGTCAGCAGGACCAGCTGCTAATTGATTAAAACGCAGCCTCACACCTCTTACCGGTCCTGTGCCTACCGGTCTAGGCCTACCGGTCTTGGGCTTACCGGTCTTGGGCTTACCGGTCCTGGGCCTACCGGTCTGGGCTTACCGGTCTGGGCCTACCGGTCCTGGGCTTACCGGTCCTGGGCCTACCGGTCTAGGCCTACCGGTCTTGGGCTTACCGGTCCTGGGCCTACCGGTCTTGGGCCTACCGGTCCTGGGCCTACCGGTCTCAGATGTGTGTCAGGTCATCATGCTGCTGCGGTGCTGTCTGTCTCCTCACCGGTTGTGGTGTAAGATGCTGGACCCACACCTCTCCTAAGGGGGGGGGGGACAAAGGACCAACACCTCTCCTAAGGGGGGGGGGACAAAAGGACCAACACCTCTCCTAAGGGGGGGGGGGGACAAAGGACCAACACCTCTCCTAAGGGGGGGGGACAAAGGACCAACACCTCTCCTAAGGGGGGTGGGGGACAAAAGACCAACACCTCTCCTAAGGGGGGGGGGACAAAGGACCAACACCTCTCCTAAGGGGGGGGGGACAAAGGACCAACACCTCTCCTAAGGGGGGTGGGACAAAGACCAACACCTCTCCTAAGGGGGGGGGGGACAAAGACCAACACCTCTCCTAAGGGGGGGGGACAAAGGACCAACACCTCTCCTAAGGGGGGTGGGGGACAAAAGACCAACACCTCTCCTAAGGGGGGTGGGACAAAAGACCAACACCTCTCCTAAGGGGGGGGGGGGACAAAGGACCAACACCTCTCCTAAGGGGGGGGGACAAAGGACCAACACCTCTCCTAAGGGGGGGGGGGGGGGACAAAGGACCAACACCTCTCCTAAGGGGGGTGGGGACAAAGGACCCACACCTCTCCTAAGGGGGGGGACAAAGGACCAACACCTCTCCTAAGGGGGGGGGGGGACAAAGGACCAACACCTCTCCTAAGGGGGGGGGACAAAGGACCAACACCTCTCCTAAGGGGGGTGGGGACAAAGGACCAACACCTCTCCTAAGGGGGGGGGATGTCTCTGAATAGCAGAGATTCTATTAGGCCTCGCTATATTACGTTATATATATATAACATTCTATTAGGCCTCACTATATTACGTTATATATATATATATATATATATAACATTCTATTAGGCCTCACTATATTACGTTATATATATATATATATATATAACATTCTATTAGGCCTCACTATATTACGTTATATATATATATATATATATATATATAACATTCTATTAGGCCTCACTATATTAGTTATATATATATATATATATATAACATTCTATTAGGCCTCACTATATTAGGTTATATATATATATATATATAACATTCTATTAGGCCTCACTATATTAGTTATATATATATATATATAACATTCTATTAGGCCTCACTATATTACGTTATATATATATATATATATATAACATTCTATTAGGCCTCACTATATTACGTTATATATATATATATATATAACATTCTATTAGGCCTCACTATATTACGTTATATATATATATATATAACATTCTATTAGGCCTCACTATATTACGTTATATATATATATATATATATAACATTCTATTAGGCCTCACTATATTACGTTATATATATATATATATATATATATATAACATTCTATTAGGCCTCACTATATTACGTTATATATATATATATATAACATTCTATTAGGCCTCACTATATTACGTTATATATATATATATATAACATTCTATTAGGCCTCACTATATTAGGTTATATATATATATATATATATATATATAACATTCTATTAGGCCTCACTATATTAGGTTATATATATATATATATATAACATTCTATTAGGCCTCACTATATTAGGTTATATATATATATATATAACATTCTATTAGGCCTCGCTATATTAGGTTATATATATATATATATAACATTCTATTAGGCCTCACTATTAGTTATATATATATTATAACATTCTATTAGGCCTCGCTATATGAGGTTATATATATATATATATATATATATAACCTAACATTCTATTAGGCCTCGCTATATAGTTATATATATATATATATATATATATATAACATTCTATTAGGCCTCGCTATATTAGTTATATATATATATATATATATATATATAACATTCTATTAGGCCTCACTATATTAGGTTATATATATATATATATATATAACATTCTATTAGGCCTCGCTATATTAGGTTATATATATATATATATAACATTCTATTAGGCCTCACTATTAGGTTATATATATATATATATAACATTCTATTAGGCCTCGCTATATGAGGTTATATATATATATATATATAACCTAACATTCTATTAGGCCTCGCTATATTAGGTTATATATATATATATATATATATATATACTGTGTATATATATAACATTCTATTAGGCTTCTCTATTAGCTCATGTTGCATGGAGAGACACTATCTAAACACAACTTCATAGGCTATGTAATGCTATTGATCTTATCTTATTAAATAATAATAATGATGATAATAATAATATGAGTAAGACCTAGTTGATAAGGTAGAGGACATGGGGACATAGTTGATAAGGTAGAGGACATGGGGACCTAGTTGATAAGGTAGAGGACATGGGGACCTAGTTGATAAGGTAGAGGACATGGGGACATAGTTGATAAGGTAGAGGACATGGGGACATAGTTGATAAGGTACTAGAGGACATGGGGACATAGTTGATAAGGTAGAGGACATGGGGACCTAGTTGATAAGGTAGAGGACATGGGGACATAGTTGATAAGGTAGAGGACATGGGGACATAGTTGATAAGGTAGAGGACATGGGGACATAGTTGATAAGGTAGCGAGGACATGGGGACATAGTTGATAAGGTAGAGGACATGGGGACATAGTTGATAAGGTAGAGGACATGGGGACATAATTGATAAGGTAGAGGACATGGGGACATAGTTGATAAGGTAGAGGACATGGGGACATAGTTGGTAAGGTAGAGAGGACATGGGGACATAGTTGATAAGGTAGAGGACATGAGGACATAGTTGGTAAAGTAGAGAGGACATGGGGACATAGTTGATAAGGTAGAGAGGACATGAGGACATAGTTGATAAGCTAGAGAGGACATGGGGACATAGTTGATAAGGTAGAGGACATGGGGACATAGTTGATAAGGTAGAGAGGACATGGGGACATTGTTGATAAGGTAGATGACATGAGGACATAGTTGATCAGGTAGAGGACATGAGGACATAATTGATAAGGTAGATGACATGAGGACATAGTTGATAAGGTAGAGGACATGAGGACATAATTGATAAGGTAGAGGACATGAGGACATAGTTGATAAGGTAGATGACATGAGGACATAGTTGATAAGGTAGATGACATGAGGACATAGTTGATAAGGTAGCGATGACATGAGGACATAGTTGATAAGGTAGATGACATGAGGACATAGTTGATAAGGTAGAGGACATGAGGACATAATTGATAAGGTAGAGGACATGAGGACATAGTTGATAAGGTAGATGACATGAGGACATAGTTGATAAGGTAGAGAGGACATGAGGACATAATTGATAAGGTAGAGGACATGAGGACATAGTTGATAAGGTAGATGACATGAGGACATAGTTGATAAGGTAGAGAGGACATGAGGACATAATTGATAAGGTAGAGGACATGAGGACATAGTTGATAAGGTAGATGACATGAGGACATATTTGATAAGGTAGAGAGGACATAATTGATAAGGTAGATGACATGAGGACATAGTTGATAAGGTAGAGGACATGAGGACATAATTGATAAGGTAGATGACATGAGGACATAGTTGATAAGGTAGAGGACATGAGGACATAATTGATAAGGTAGATGACATGAGGACATAGTTGATAAGGTAGAGGGGACATTGGGACATAGTTGATAAGGTAGAGGACATGGGGACATAGTTGATAAGGTAGAGAGACATGAGGACATAGTTGATAAGGTAGAGAGGACATGAGGACATATTTGATAAGGTAGAGGACATGAGGACATAGTTGATAAGGTAGAGGACATGACGACATAGTTGATAAGGCAGAGAGGACATGAGGACATAGTTGATAAGGTAGAGGACATAGTTGATAAGGCAGAGAGGACATGAGGACATAGTTGATAAGGCAGAGTGGACATGAGGACATAGTTGATAAGGTAGAGAGGACATGAGGACATAGTTGATAACGTAGAGGACATGAGAACATAGTTGATAAGGCAGAGAGGACATGAGGACATAGTTGATAAGGTAGAGGACATGAGGACATGGTTGATAAGGCAGAGAGGACATGAGGACATAGTTGATAAGGTAGAGGACATTAGGACATAGTTGATAAGGCAGAGAGGACATAGTTGATAAGGTAGAGGACGAGAACATAGTTGATAAGGCAGAGAGGACATGAGGACATAGTTGATAAGGCAGAGAGGACATGAGGACAGCCGGTGTGTTGGGGGATGGGAGAGGCCATAGGATCTTGGTCAACTCTGGTCCTAAAAATAAAACCAAAACAAGGTCTAAAATAACCACCAGTTCACCCTGCGCCCGCTGACCTCATTCATATCAACCGAAAATGAAATTTGCACTAACTATCTATCAAATACCTTATATTTTTTAGACTAACTACCGAATACGTTTTAGACTATGTCTACCAAATACATTTTAGACTAGCTCTACCAAATACAATTTAGACTAGCGCTACCAAATACATTTTAGACATTCTGCCAAATAGAATAAGTACAAATACTTTAGACTCCCTTGAAGCACTGTACTCTCTGTATGGAACACTGCAATATTTAGCAACTGTTATGTTTCCAGGTGCAGACATGCTGGAGAAGTCCAACAGCCAATATGAGTCCTTCATGTTCTGGAGGCAGCCAATCCCAGCCCTGGATCTGTCTGAGCTGGAGGGTGTGGGTGTGATGGAAGGCAAGGCAGACAATGGCATCCCAGGAAAAGACAGGATGGCCTTAAAGAGGTTCCAGGAGGAAGAGGTACCTTAACTAGTTACCTTAACCATATTTACATTTAGGGCATTTAGTGGATGCTTTTGTCCAAAGAGACTTACAATAACTGCATTTGTCTGAAGAGAGTGAACAACAATATATTGCTGCCGGTACAGTAAGATTAGAATAGAAGAAGTTTCAAGCACTCAAAATTGCTAGTGCTGCCTCATGCTAGTGCATGAGGTCTGACGAATGTTTGGAGGCAGGTGGGGTAGGGACAGGTTCACTGACAGGCCAGTACCAATATCTTGATTCTAATGCTAGGGATTACCAGGCCACTGAGGTGAGGTTGGCATTGCAGCACAGTTGAAAGAGACAGTGATCAGAGAAGAACTGAAGCCGTCCTAGTACTGAGCTTTGGGGGACTCCGGTGTCAAGACAGCAGGGGTTTGGACAAGGAGCCATTCCATGTAACCAGATACGTGTGATTTGTTCAGTCGGATGTGAACCAGGATAGTGCAGAGCCAGCGAGTCCATGGTGTCGAAAGCAGTAGAGACACTGGCTTTTGTTTTGCTGTTTGCCAGTTAGCTTAATGTGCTAACAGCTAGCCTGCACCAGATGTGGATGTCTTCTGAGGAGAGAGGGGGGGGGGGGGGGCCAAAGCAGGTAAGGCTGACAGGGGGATGGAGGTGAAAGGGGAGGTGAGGTCCTTCACCTTCTTTGTAAAGTAGGTGACAAAGTCTTCAGCTGTGATGGAGGAGGAGGAGGAGGAGGAGGAGGGAAGAGAACATGGAGAAACGTTTCCTAGGGTTGGAGGTGGAAGAGTTGAGCTTTGCAAGGTAGAAGGAGGTGGAGGTAGTGAGAGAGATCATCAGCAGAGTCGGATGTCCTCCTAGTTACTTATCTGTTACCTGAAATAGTTACCTCAACTACAGGGTTCAGAGTGTTTCTCCTTTGACTCCTGCTGTGTGTCTCCCCCCTCCAGGTGGAGTGTTCTGAGTACTCCGCCTTTCACTACTGGAGGCAGCCCATCGCCCACATCGACTCCCTCATGGCCGACCTCAACCAGCTCCTTCTGTAACTCTCTCCATCCTGCCTATCATCGTCAAACACACACCCTCTCTGAACGTGCCCTTAAATGTTAAGTTACATGTTGAGTTAAGCGTTGACATCGGCCAGTGAGCAGGGGAGATGGAGGAAGACATGGAGGAGGAGTAGATGTCCCTTCTGGAGGGTTGCTATGGAACTGACTTAACTCATTGATCATATAGTAAATTTGTGGTACCTGATTGTAATGATTGATTGCCTCCAGATCAGAGACTATTGGTCCAGAACCAACATGCAGGGTGTCTATGTGGTATATCGGTGTTATACTGAAGTTATTTACTAAACCACCTTTTGTAAAAGATGTGTCCTCTATCTAAAAACTGCAGATTGTCCACCATAATTTAAATAACTGTAGAACAATCTGATACTTTTGTTCTTCTGACAACCTGCTGTTTTAGTTTTTTGCATCCTATCTGCCACTAGCAGTCTCCATGGTGATGCGAGTGCAATGCCTGATGGGAAATGTAGTCACATGACAGGCTGTTGATAAGTGAATGTAGAGTTGAGAAACCAGACTGAGATAGAACCAACTTGTAATCCTGAGTTAACTGAAGTTTGGACTCAAGTCCTGGCGTCTGATGTTTGATGTTTATATTTAACATGTACTTCTGTTCACAGCTCCTCCTCACCTGCTAGTTAGAGTGCAAGTTAGCATTGGCCTCAGTGGTAACTGAAGGTTTGGGTTGATTCATTGTTGGCATTTTGCACACGTCTCAATAAAGAATCAAGCGTGTAAGATGTCTCTGCATTATTACTGTCAAAGCTTTATTTGTATAAAGATTACCATCACAAAACACTTCACACCTCATGCCACAGACGAGCCATCATCACCATGGTAACAGTACAGTTCCCATAGAGACAGGTTCCAGGGAGAGTACAGGTGCGTCGCCTCACCTGGTCATAGTGGACTGACCCCTGACCTCGTCCACAAACAACACAACATCCAGCCTTCATAGGGAAACAATGTTATTCTGGCTTTGGTTTGTGTATTTATTCAACTAGTTACTACAGTACTACTAGTGGCTTACTACGGTACTACAAGTGAGTTACTACAGTACTACTAGTGGCTTACTACGGTAATACACTATAATACACAATAATACACTATAATACACTATAATACACTATAATACACTATACACTATAATACACTAGACACTATAATACACTATACACTATAATACACTATACACTATAATACACTATACACTATAATACACTATACACTATAATATACTATACACTATAATACACCATAATATAATATAATACACTATAATACACTATACACTATAATACACCATAATATAATATAATATAATATAATACACTATAATACACCATAATATAATATAATATAATACACTATAATACACCATAATATAATATAATACACTATAATACACTATACACTATAATACACCATAATATAATATAATATAATATAATACAATATAATACACCATAATATAAATTAATAAAATTAAACAAAGTGCGAGCTGCGTCCGTATTCTCGGCACAAAGTCAAGCACGTTCTCAGTGGGTGTTGGACTCCGCCAAGGTTCCCTTGTCACCGATTCTGTTCGTGATCTTCATGGACAGAATCTCAAGGCGCAGCCGAGGTGAGGAGAGTGTCCGGTTTGGGGACCTCAGAATTGCATCTTTGCTCTTTGCAGATGATGTGGTTCTGTTGGCTACATCAGACCGTGACCTCCAGCATGCACTGGGGCGGTTTGCAGCCGAGTGTGAAGCGGTCGGGATGAGAGTCAGCACCTCCAAGTCTGAGGCCATGGTTCTCTGCCGGAAAACGGTGGAGTGTTCCATCCGGGTTGGGAGTGAGTTGCTGCCTCAAGCGAAGGAGTTCAAGTATCTCGGGGTCTTGTTCACGAGTGAGGGCAAAATGGAGCGGGAGATGGACAGACGGATCGGTGCAGCGTCTGCAGTAATGCGGGCGCTGTACCGGTCCGTTGTGGTGAAGAGGGAGCTGAGCCGGAAGGCGAAGCTTTCGATTTACAGGTCCATCTACGTTCCAACCCTCACCTATGGTCACGAGCTTTGGGTAGTGACCGAAAGAATGAGATCGCGGATACAAGCGGCCGAAATGAGTTTCCTCCGCAGGGTGGCTGGGCTCAGCCTTAGAGATAGGGTGAGGAGCTCAGACATCCGGAGGGAGCTCGGAGTAGAGCCGCTGCTCCTCCGCATCGAAAGGAGTCAGCTGAGGTGGTTCGGGCATCTGATTAAGTGCGCCTCCCTGTGCTGGAGGCCTGTTTCCGGCACAGTGAAAGAGAGAGATATTAAGCCACTGTAGTGGCTGTAGTAACTTCACTTTGTAGTGCTGTTGTGAACTCCACTTGTTAGGTACTGTTAGTAAGCATAGTAGAGTGCCTGTAGTAACTCCACTTTGTAGTGTACTGTAGTAGCCCACTTAGTATGCTGTTTAGACTCACTTGTTAGTACTGTTAGTAGCACTAGTCGTGCTGTAGTAATCATTTGTATCCGTAGTAAGCCACTAGTATACTGTACGTAACTGTTGAATAAATACACAACCAAAGCCAGAAATAACATTGGTTTCCCTGGAAGGCTGGAGTGTTTGTGTTGTTTGTGGACGAGGTCAGGAGGTCAGGTCCCTATGACAGGTGAGGCGACGGCACTGTACTCTCCCTGGACCGGGTCATCGTATTGGGCTGTACTGTTACCATGGTTGATGATGGTGGTCTGTGGCATCGAGGTGTGAAGTGTTTTGTTGATTGGTATCTTTTTACAAATAAAGCTTTGACTAGTAACAATGCAGAGACATTTTACAACGCTTGATTTCTTTATTGAGACGTGTTGCAAATGCCAACAATGAATTCAACCCAAACTTTTCAGTTACCACTGAGGCCAATGCTACTTGGCACTCTAACTAGCAGGTGAGGGGAGCTGTTGGAACAGAGTCATTGTTAATATAAACACTTCACATCAGACGCCATGACTTGAAGTCCAACTTTCAGTTAATCGGGATTACAAGTTGGTTCTATCTCAGTCTGGGTTTCTCATCTACATTCCTTCATCAACAGCCTGTCATGTGACTACATTTCCATCAGGCATTGACTCGCATCACCTGGAGACTGCTAGTGGCCAGAATAGGATTGCAAAAACTAAGACAGCAGCGTTGTCAGGAGAAACAAAAGTATCAGATTGTTCTACAGTTATTTAAATTTGAGTGGACAATCTGCAGGTTTTTTAGATAGAGGACACATCTTTTACAAAAGGTGGTTAGTAAATAACTCAGGCCAACAGCCGCCCAGAGCAGCTGACGACATAGTTAAACACGATTACCACTAGACACCTCTGCATGTATGGTTCTGGCATAAGTCTTGTCTTGGAGGCAATTAATCATTACAATCAGGTACCACATAGACTCTCTCGCACGATAGATACTCGCGTCTAGTTCACGTGGACTACCTCAGAAGGCGAACACATTCTCTCATCCCTCTGATCCCTCTCACTCACTCCTGTCAAGAGCGGGTTGCGCTGTTCCTCGTGACATCAATCTATAGAGACCGCTCTGGGTGTGTGGATATATAGAACGCTGGCGAGAGAGAGAGATTAGAAGAGAGGCTCGCCGTTCTAGAGATAAGAAAGACGCGCGGTCCCGCGCTCTCGGGCAGTGCACTTCTCCGCGCGCTTCGTAGTGAGAGGCGGGTATTCAGAACACTCCCCTGGATGGGGAGCACACTAGCAGGAGTCAAAGGAGAAACACTCCTGAACCCTGTAGTTTGAGGTAACTATTTCCAGGTAACAGATAAGTAACTAGGAGGGACATCCGACTCTGGATGATCTCTCTCACTTACCTTCCACTCCTTTACCTTGCAAAGCTCAACTTCTTCCCACCTCCAACCCTAGGAAACGTTTCTCATTGTATCTCTTCCCTCTCCTCCTCCTTCTTCCTCTCCATCACAGCTGAAGACTTTGTCACCTTACTATTACAAAGATGTGAAGTACCTCACCTCCCCTTCACCTCCATCCCCCTGTTCCAGCCTTACCTGCTTTGCCCCCCCCCCCCTCTCTCCTTCAGAGAGACATCCACATTCTGGGTGCAGTAGTTGTTAGCACATTAAAGCTAACTGGCAAACGCAAAAACAAAGCCAGTTCTCATACTGCTTTCTTACACATGGACTCGCTGGCTCTGCACTATCCTTGGTTCACATCCGACTGAACAAATCACACGTATCGGTTTACATGGATGGCTCCTGTCCAAACCTGCTGTCTTGACACGGCAGTCCCAAAGCTCAGTACTAGGGACGCTTCAGTTTCTTCTCTGATCACTGTCTCTTTCAACTGTGCTTTGCAATGACCAACCTCACTCAGTGGCCTGGTAATCTCCTTAGCATAGAATCAGATATAGGTACTGGCCTGTCAGTGAACCTGTCCCTACCCCACCTGCCCTCCAAACATTCGTCAGGACCTCTGCACTAGCATGACGGCAGCATAGCAATTTTTGAGTGCTTGAAACTTCTTCTTTTCTAATCTTCTGTACCGGCAGCATATATTGTTGTTCACTCTCTTCAGACCAAATTCAGTTATTGTAAGTCTCTTTGGAACAAAAGTCATCCACTAAATGCCCTTAAAGAAATATGGTTTAAGGTAACTAAGTTAAGGTTACCTCTTCCTCCTGAACCTCTTTAGGCCATCGTGTCTTTTTCTGGGATGCCATTGTTCTGCCTTGCACTTTCCATACACACCCACACCTGCCAGCTCAGACAGATCCAGGAGCTGGAATGGGCTTGCCTCCAGAACATGAAGGGCTCATATTGGCTGTTGGAACTTCTCCAGCATAGTCTGCACCTGGAAACATAACAGTTGCTAAATATTGCAGTGTTCCATACAAGAGACGTACCCAGTGCTTCAAAGGAGTCTAAAGTATTTGTTACTTATTCTATTTGCGAAATTGTTCTAAATGTATTTAGGAGCGCTAGTCTAAATTTGTATGTTTGGTAGAGCTAGTCTAAATGTATTTGGTAGACATAGTCTAAACGTATTCGGAGTTGTCTAAAATATAAGGTATTTGATTAGATAGTTAGTGCAAATTTCATTTTCGGTTGATATATGAATGAGGTCAGCGGCGCAGGGTGAACTGGTTGGTTATTTTAGACTTGTTTTTTGGTTTTTAATTTTTTTAGGGACAGAGTTGGACCAGATTCCTATGGCCTCTCCAGTCCCAACACACCGGCTTGATCTCATGTCCTCTCTGCCTTATCAAATATGTCTCATGTCCTCTCTGCCTTATCACTATGTTCTCGTCCTCTACCTTAGCAACTTGTCCCTCTGCCTTATCAACTTTGTCCTAATGGTCCTCTACCTTATCAACTATGTCCTCATGTCCTCTCTGCACTTATCAACCATGTCTCATGTCCATTACCTTATTCAACTATGTCCTCCATGTCTCTCTGCCTTATCACCTATGTTCTTATGTTCCTCGACACGTTATCAACTTATGTCCTCATTGGTCCTCTCTTTACCTTATCAACTATGTCCTGCATGGTCACTCTGCCTTATCCTGATTCCTCATGTCCTCTCTGCCTTTCACTATGTCCCTCTACCTTATCAAACTATGTCCTCATGTTCCTCTCTGCCTTATCAACTATTTCGTCATGTCCTTCTACTTATCAACACTATGTCCCTGTCTCTACCTTTTTCAATATGTCCTCATGTCCTCTCTACCTTATCAACTATGTCCTCATGTCCTCTTCTACCTTTATCAACTATGTCACCATGTCCTCTAACCTTATCAAATGTCCCAATGTCCCCTCTCCTTATCAACTATGTCCTCATGTTCATCTACCTTATCAATTATGTCCTCATGTCCTCTACCTTATCAACTATGTCCTCATGTCATCTTACCTTATCAATTATTGTCCTTCATGTGCCTCTACCTTATCAACTATGTCCTCATGTCATCTACTTATCAATTATGTCCTCTCTACCTTATCAAATATGGTCCTTCATGTCAATCTACCTTATCAACTGATGTCCTCAATGTCCTCTACCTTATCATTATGTCCTCATGTGCCTCTTACCTTATCAACTATGTCCTCATGGTCATTCTTACTTATCAACTATCGTCTCCTGTCCTCTACCTTATCAATTAGTTCCTCATGTCCTCTCTACTATCACTATGTCCTTCATGTCATCTACCTTATCAACGTATGTTCCTCATGTCCATCTACCGTGATATCAATTATGTCCCTTCATGTCCTCTACCTATCAACTATGGTTCCTCTGTCATCTACCTTATCAACTATGTTCCTCATTGTCATCTACCTTATCAACTAGTTCCTCATGTTTTTTTTTTCAATTCTTTTTAAAACCCTTATTTCAAAAAAAAAACTTATTGGGTTATCCTATGTCATCTTTAACCTTATTCAACGTATGTCCTTCATGGTCCTCTACCTTATCAATTCATGTTCCTCATGTCCTCTATTATCAACTATTGTCCTTCATGTCATCTACCTTATCAATTATGTCCTCATGTCCTCTTACCTGATCAACTATGTCTCATTGTCATCTATATATCAACAATGTCCCATGTCCTCTCTTACTTATCAACTGGTCCCCATGTCCTCTCCTTATCAACTATGTCCCATGTCCTCTCTAGCTTCATAACTATGTTCCTCATGGCCTCTCTACCTATCAACTACTGTCCCCATGTCCTCTCTACTTTACCAACTTGTCCTCATGTCCTCTACCTTATCAACTATGTCCCCATGTCCCTCTCTACCTTACCAATATGTCCATGTCCTCTACTTATCAACTATGTCCCATGTCCTCTACCTTATCAATTATGTCCCATGTCCTCTACCTTATTCAACTATGTCCCCATGGTCCTCTACCTTCATCAACTATGTTCCCATGTTCCTCGCACCTTTCTCAACTCATGTCCCATGTCCTCTACCTTATTCAACTTGTCCCATGTCCTCTACCTTATCAATATGTTCCCATGTCCTCACCTTATTCAACCTAGGTCCCATGTCCTTACCTTTATAACTCTCGCTCCTGTCTCTAGTACCTTTATCAACTATGTCCCCATGTCCTCTACTTATCAACTATGTCCCCATGTCCATCTACCTTATCAACTAGCGTCCCCATGTCCTCTACCTTATCACTAGGTCCCCATGTCCTCTACATTATCAACTAATTGTCTCGCCCCCATGGTCTTTTCCTCTACCTTATAACTAGGTCTTACTCATTTTATATATTATCATCTTTTTTATAATAAGTAAGATCCAATAGATTACATGCCTATGAAGTTGTGTTTAGATATGTCTCTCCATGCAAACATGAGCTAATTAGAGAGACATAAAAACGCATCCTCACGCGCGCCACGCTACTCCACTCACACCTACTCCATATCAGTAACCCTATTATAGCGCGCGCTGATCGAACTCGCTATATACCTGAGGGGGGGTAATTCCATGTACTCCTCCTATAACGTCCCTCATTAACGTATAAGGCACAGAGGTGAACTAACTACGTATATAGCTCGCCTCACAGCCCATCAACACCATAATTATCTATTGTCCTTCCTATTTATATTTTTACAGATTCAGTGTACTATCTCTTATCCCACATCTATCTCCTCTATATATATATATATAACCTAATGTTGAGCTAATAGAATTGTTATATATTATATATAACCTATATAGCGAGCCCTAATTAGAATGTTATTTATATATATATTTTTAACCTAATTAGTGGAGGGCCTAATAGATGTTATATATACTATATTATCATATATTAACCTAATATAGCGAGGCTTCATAGCATGTTATATATATATTATATTATATATATTACCTAATATTAGCGAGGGCTAATAGAAATGTTTCAGGTCTATATATATATATATTTTATTACCTCACTATAGCGAGTCCTAATAGAATGTTATTATATTATATATACCTAATAGTGAGGCCTAATCGAATGTTATTCTATATATATTAACTAATATAGCGAGCCTAATAGGAATGTTATATATATATGTTAACTAATATGCGAGCCTCAGACCCTAATAGATGTATATTATATATATATATATACCTATATAGTTGAGGCTAATGAATGTTATATCATATATATATATATATATATATATAAACCTAATATAGCGAGGCCTAATAGATGTTATATATATATATATATAACCTAAATATAGTGAGGCCTATGAATGTTATATATTATATAATTATATAACCAATTATAGTGAGGGCCCTATAGAATTGTTATATTATTATATATAATATATTATTATAATATATAACGTAATATTAGTGAGGCCTAAATTAGAATGTTATATATATATATATATATTATATATATATTTAACCTATTAGTGAGGCCTAATGATGTTATATATATTATATATATAACCTAATATAGTGAGGCCTAATAGATGTTATATATTTATATATATAACCTAATATAGTGAGGCCTATCGAATGTTAGTATATATATATATATATATATAATATAATAATATAGTGGGCCTAATAGAATGTTATATATATATATTATATATAACCTATAATAGTGAGGCCTTATAGAATGTTATATATTTATATTATAACCTAATATAGTGAGGCTAATAGAATGTTATATATATATATATATATATATATATAACGTAATATCGTGGGCTAATAGAATGTTTATGTATAATATATAACGTATATAGTTGAGGGCATAATAGATGTTAATATAATAATAGTATAGTGAGGCTAATAGATGTTATTTAATAATATATATATATAATAACGTAATATAGTGAGGCCTAATTAGAATGTTTATATATATATATATTATATATATATAATATAACGTTATATAGTGAGGCCTAATAGAGTTATATTTATAACTTAATTATAGCGAGGGTCTAATAGAATCTCTGCTATTCAGAACTCCCCCCCCTTAGGAGAGGTGTTGGTCCTTGTCCCACCCCCCTTAGGAGAGGTGTTGCGTCCTTTGTCCCCCTTAGAAAGGGGGTTGTGGGTCCTTTGTCCCCCCCCACCCCCCCCCCCTTAGAAGGGGTGTTGGTCCTTGTCCCCCCCCTTAGGAAAGGGTGTGTGGCGTCTTTGTCCCCCCCCCCCCCCCCTTAGAAGGGGTGTGGTCCTTTGTCCCCCCCCCCCCCCCCTTAGAACGGGGTGTTGGTCTTTTGTCCCTTAGAAGGGGGTGTGGGTCCTTTGTCCACCCCCCCCCCTTTTAGGAGAGGTGTTGGTCTTTGTCCCCCCTTAGGAGAGGTGTGTCTTTTGTCCCCCACCCCCCCTTAGGAGAGGTGTTGGTCCTTTGTCCCCCCCCCTTGGAGAGGTGTTGGTCTTTTGTCCCCCCCCCCCTTAGGAGAGGTGTTGGGTCTTTTGTCCCCCACCCCGCTTAGGAGAGTGTTGGTCTTTGTCCCCCCCCCTTAGGAGATGTGTTGGTCTTTGTCCCCCCCACCCTTATCGGAGGTGTTGGTATTTTGTCCCCCCCCCTCCCCCCCCCTTAGGAGAGGTGTTGGTTTCCTTTGCTCCCCCCCCCCTTTAGAGAGGTGTTGGTTCTTTTGTTCCCACCCCCCTTAGGAGAGGTGTTGGTCTTTTTGTCCCACCCCCCCCTTAGGAGAGGTGTGGGTCCTTTGTTCTCCCCCCCCCTATAGGAGAGGTTGTGGGTTCCAGCATCTTACACACACCGGTGAGGAGACCAGACAGCACCTGCAGCAGCAATTGATGACCTGACACACATTGAGACCGGTTAGGCCAGGGACCCGGTTAGGCCCAAGACCGGTAGGCCCATGGACCGGTGAGCCAAGACCGGTCAGCCATAGACCGGATAGGCCCCAGGTACCGGTTAAGCCCAGGGACCGGTAAGCCAGACCGGTAGGCCCAGGACCGGTAGCCCAAGGGACGGTAGCCCTAAGACCGTAGGCTACGACCGGTAGGCCAGGGACGTAAGCCCAAAGACTGGTTAGGCCATAGGACCAGGTAGTACAGGACCGGTAAGAGGTTGTTTGAGGCTGCGTTTAATCAATTAAGCAGCTGGCCTGCTGACTGGGACCGTGAGAGCAGAGCAACTCTCTTCCATCTTTTACTCCATCGTTTACTCCATCTTTATTTGAGGAGACTTTCATTCCTTGATTTGAGATACGCACTGAGCAGTGTGTTGTGTGTGTAATAGTGTGTGTGTGCCGCCTACCTTTTTGCCTACTGGGTGTCGATGCGGCTCCGGGGGAAGCTGAGACGTTGATGAGGCTCCAAGTTCGATACTGAAGCCGCTCGAGCCGGCCGGCACCCTACCACTGCGGCCACGCAATAGACGCCCCCACCCCGAGACGGGCCGAGCGCAGCGGATTGGTCGAGCAGCACACACTCAATAGATCAAACATAGTCAATACATAAACCATTGAATACATGTTGAAATAAAGGACCACAAATTATCAAATAGATGTGCAGGTTCATTTGAAAAATACACTCCATGTATTCTTTTTTTGACAAATTAATATATGTTTATATTTGATTTTCATTATGCAATTATTTCGGCTGATGCTATTATGATTTCTGATATACATTTGAATGTTGTTCTTATTTAATAATTTCCCAAAAAAAAAACCAAAAAACCCTTTTTTTTTATTTTTTCATTTCCCTGTGTATATATTTCCAATATTCCCTGGATATAATTTCCAATATTCCCTTTCATATTTCCATTTTCTTTCACCCAATATATGCAATAAGGGGGTAGTCTTAGGTCAGGTTATTATCAATTACTATATGCAGTATTCCAGTGCATTGGGCAAAGTACAACTTGATGTCTCATCATCTTTCTCTTCGGAGTGTAATGCTTGTTCAGCTGCTTCCCATGCATTATGTGTGTATGAAGCCATTTTTCATATTGTTACAAGTGTTTTATTGTTCACATACATCACAACACAGGTAGGGGAGAGCTCAGTCTTAGAGATAGAGTGAGGAGCTCAGTCTTAGAGATAGAGTGAGGAGCTCAGTCTTAGAGGATTAGGATGAGGAGCTCAGTCTTAGAGACTAGGGTGAGGGGCTCAGTCTATAGACGATAGGGTTGAGGGCTCAGTCTAGAAGATAGAGTTGAGTGGAGCTCAGTCTAGAGATAGGATGAGAGGAGCTTCAAGTCTTAGAGAATGGATTTGAGGAGTCAGGTTTTAGAGATAGGGTGAGGAGCTCAGTCTGAGAGATAAGTGTGGGAGCTCAGTCTTAGGACGGATAGGATGAGAAGCTCAGTCTGGATAGGGTGAGGAGCTCAGTCTTAGAGGATAGGATAAGAAGCTCAGTCTTAGAGAATAGGGATGAGAAAGCTCAGACAATCTTATTAGATAGTCATGAGGAGCTCAGTCTTAGAGATAGGGTGAGGAACTCAGTCTTAGAGATAGGGCTGAGGAGCTTCAGTCTTTAGAGATAGAGTGAGGCAGATCAGTCTTAGAGATAGGGTGAGGAGCTCAGTCTTAGAATTAGAGTGAGAGGAGCTCAGTCTTAGGAGATAGGGTGAGGAACGCTCAGTATTAGAGAGTTGGGTGAGGAGCTCAGTCTTAGCAGTATAGAGTGAGGAAGTCAGTCTTAGGGGATAGAGTAGAGGAAGCTCAGTCTTGAGATAGGGGTAGAGGAGCTCAGTTCTTAGAGATTAGAGTGAGGAGCTCAAGTTTTAGAGATAGAGTGAGGAGCTCGCTTAGAGATAGGTGAGGAGCTCAGCCTTAGAGATAGGGAGGACTCAGCCTTAGAGTAGGGTGAGGCTCAGTCTTAGAGCTGGGTGAGGAAGCTCAGCCCTATAGAGATAGGAGTGAGGAGGCTCAGTCTTAGAGATAGGGTGTAAGCAGCTTCAGTCTTAGAGTAGAGGTAGGAAGCTCAGTCTTAGAGATTGGGTGAGGAGGCTCAGTCTTAGAGATAGGGTGAGGAGCTCAGTCTTAGAGAGATAGGTGTGAAGAGCTCAGTCTTTAGAGAATAGTTTTCACCTCGCTCATAAGGTCTTATAAAGATGACATCCACTGGGTTATCAAAGATGACATACACTGGGTATTCAAGATGGCATAGGTGAGAGAGCTAGTCTTAGAGATAGGGTGAGGAGCTCGTCTTAGGATAGAGTGAGAGAGCTCAGACATCCATTAGAGTGAGGAGCTCAGACATCCGGAGGGAGCTCGGACAGTAGGAGCGCTGCCTCCGCCATCGAAAGGAGTTTCTCAGTGTAATCACTAGAGGCGCTGTTCCAAGTGTCTCCACCTAAGAGGCGCTGTTTTCCAGTGTCTCCACTAGAGGCGTGTTCCCGTGTCTCCACTAGAGGCGCTGTTCTTCGTGTCTCGTGTCTCCCTAGGGCGCTGTTCTTAGTGTTTCCAGTGTCTCCCTAGAGGTCGCTGTTCGCAGTGTTCCCAGTGTCTCCCTTAGAGGGCGCTGTCTCAATCTCTAT
>PIJE02001641.1:78217-108916 GCA_002895965.2 Coryphaenoides rupestris
AACAGTAGCATGCTAAGCTACAGCTAACAGTGCTACACATGTTGGCTTTAGCTAAGCATGTCCCCCAACCGCATGAGCGGTCTGGTCCCCGGCTAGCTCGGTCTGGTATCTTTGATACCAGTAGTGTGTCGTCTTTGATACCAGTGGTGTGTCATCTTTGATACCAGTGGTGTGTCATCTTTGATACCAGTGGTGTGTCATCTTTGATACCAGTGGTGTGTCATCTTTGATACCAGTGGTGTGTCGTCTTTGATACCAGTGGTATGCCATCTTTGATACCAGTGGTATGCCATCTTTGATACCAGTGGTATGTCATCTTTGATACCAGTGGTATGTCGTCTTTGATACCAGTGGTGTGTAGTCTTTGATACCAGTGGTGTGTCATCTTTGATACCAGTGGTGTGTAGTCTTTGATACCAGTGGTGTGTAGTCTTTGATACCAGTAGTGTGTAGTCTTTGATACCAGTAGTGTAGTCTTTGATACCAGTGATGTCATCTTTGATACCAGTGGTGTCATCTTTGATACCAGTGGTGTGTAGTCTTTGATACCAGTAGTGTCATCTTTGATACCAGTGGTGTGTCATCTTTGATACCAGTGGTGTGTAGTCTTTGATACCAGTGGTGTGTAGTCTTTGATACCAGTGGTGTGTAGTCTTTGATACCAGTGGTGTGTCGTCTTTGATACCAGTGGTGTGTAGTCTTTGATACCAGTGGTGTGTAGTCTTTGATACCAGTAGTGTGTAGTCTTTGATACCAGTGGTGTGTCATCTTTGATACCAGTGGTGTGTAGTCTTTGATACCAGTGATGTCATCTTTGATACCAGTGGTGTGTAGTCTTTGATACCAGTGATGTCATCTTTGATACCAGTGGTGTGTAGTCTTTGATACCAGTGATGTCATCTTTGATACCGGTAGTGTGTAGTCTTTGATACCGGTAGTGTGTAGTCTTTGATACCAGTAGTGTGTAGTCTTTGATAACCAGTGATGTCATCTTTGATACCAGTAGTGTGTAGTCTTTCATACTGTGGTGTCGTCTTTGCAATACAATGGTGTGTATGTCTTTGGATACCAGTGGTGTGTAGTCTTTCATAGGCAGTGTGTGTAGTTCTTTTGTTTACCAGTAGATGGTGTAGTCTTTGTTACCAGTAGTGTGTAGTCTTTGATACCAGTAGTGTGTAGTCTTTGATACCAGTAGTGTGTAGTCTTTGATACCAGTGGTGTGTAGTCTTTGATACCAGTGGTGTGTAGTCTTTGATACCAGTGGTGTCGTCTTTGATACCAGTGGTGTGTAGTCTTTGATACCAGTGAGTGTGTCGTCTTTGATACCAGTGGTGTGTCGTCTTTGATACCAGTGGTGTGTCGTCTTTGATACCAGTGGTGTGTCGTCTTTGATACCAGTGGTGTCGTCTTTGATACCAGTGGTGTCGTCTTTGATACCAGTGGTGTGTCGTCTTTGATACCAGTGGTGTCGTCTTTGATACCAGTGGTGTCATCTTTGATACCAGTGGTGTGTAGTCTTTGATACCAGTGGTGTCGTCTTTGATACCAGTGGTGTGTAGTCTTTGATACCAGTGGTGTGTCGTCTTTGATACCAGTGGTGTGTCGTCTTTGATACCAGTGGTGTGTCGTCTTTGATACCAGTGGTGTGTCGTCTTTGATACCAGTGGTGTGTAGATTTGATACCAGTGATGTGTAGTCTTTGATGCCAGTGGTGTGTCGTCTTTGATACCAGTGGTGTCGTCTTTGATACCAGTGGTGTCGTCTTTGATACCAGTGGTGTGTCGTCTTTGATACCAGTGGTGTGTCGTCTTTGATACCAGTGGTGTGTAGTCTTTGATACCAGTGATGTGTAGTCTTTGATACCAGTGGTGTGTCGTCTTTGATACCAGTGGTGTCGTCTTTGATACCAGTGGTGTCGTCTTTGATACCAGTGGTGTGTCGTCTTTGATACCAGTGGTGTCGTCTTTGATACCAGTGGTGTCGTCTTTGTAGCAGTGGTTGTCGTCTTGTGCAGTTGGTGTCCGTCTTTGATGCAGTGGTGTGTCGTCTTTGATGCCAGTGGTGTCAGTCTTTGATGCCAGTGGTGTGTCGTCTTTGATGCCAGTGGTGTGTAGTCTTTGATACCAATGGTGTGTCGTCTTTGATGCCAGTGGTGTGTCGTCTTTGATGCCAGTGGTGTGTCGTCTTTGATGCCAGTGGTGTGTAGTCTTTGATACCAATGGTGTGTCGTCTTTGATGCCAGTGGTGTGTAGTCTTTGATACCAATGGTGTGTCGTCTTTGATGCCAGTGGTGTGTAGTCTTTGATGCCAGTGGTGTGTAGTCTTTGATACCAGTGGTGTGTCGTCTTTGATACCAGTGGTGTGTCGCCTTTGATACCAGTGATGTGTAGATTTGATACCAGTGGTGTGTTGTGAGTGACATACTGTCTACACGTGTATTACTGTGTGTGTGTGTGTGTGTGTGTGCTAGATGTCACTGGTTGACCTCGGTAAAAGGTTGCTGGAAGCTGCTCGTAAAGGTCAAGATGACGAAGTCCGAATCCTGATGGCCAACGGAGCTCCCTTCACTACAGACTGGGTACTCGTACACACTAAATACTACAGACTGGCTACTAGTACACACTAAATACTACAGACTTGGTACTAATACAGTGTACTCTGCAGTACACACTGGGTAATGATAATGTGTCTGTGTGTGTGTATATGTGTAGTAATATATATATATATATATATATATATATATATGTTATATATATATATGTATGTATATATATATGTAGCTGGGCACGTCTCCACTCCACCTGGCTGCCCAGCACGGCCACTACTCCACCGCTGAGGTGCTGCTCCGTGCAGGCGTCAGCCGAGACGCCCGCACCAAGGTAGACAGGACCCCTCTGCACATGGCTGCCTCCAAGGGACATGCAGTCATCGTGGAGCTGCTGGTCAGGGTGAGAATTACAGTCCTGTATCTGTCCTTTATCACAGTTACAGTCTGTCCTTTATCACAGTTACAGTCTGTCCTTTATCACAGTTACAGTCTGTCCTTTATCACAGTTAGTCTGTCCTTTATCACAGTTACAGTCTGTCCTTTATCACAGTTACAGTCTGTCCTTTATCACAGTTACAGTCTGTCCTTTATCACAGTTACAGTCTGTCCTTTATCACAGTTACAGTCTGTCCTTTATCACAGTTACAGTCTGTCCTTATCACAGTTACAGTCTGTCCTTATCACAGTTAGTCTGTCCTTTATCACAGTTTACATCTGTCCTTTATCACAGTTACAGTCTGTCCTTTATCACAGTTAGTCTGTCCTTTCATCACAGTTACAGGTCTGTCCTTTATCACAGTTAGTCTGTCCTTTCATCACAGTTACAGTCTGTCTTTATCACAGTTACAGTCTGTGATTTATCACAGTTACAGTCTGTCCTTTATCACAGTTACAGTCTGTCCCTTTATCACAGTTACAGGTCTGGTCCTTTATCACAGTTACAGTCTGTCCTTTATCACAGTTACAGTCTGTCCTTTATCACAGTTAGTCTGTCCTTTATCACAGTTAGTCTGTCCTTTATCACAGTTAGTCTGTCCTTTATCACAGTTACAGTCTGTCCTTTATCACAGTTAGTCTGTCCTTTATCACAGTTAGTCTGTCCTTTATCACAGTTACAGTCTGTCCTTTATCACAGTTAGTCTGTCCTTTATCACAGTTACAGTCTGTCCTTTATCACAGTTAGTCTGTCCTTTATCACAGTTACAGTCTGTCCTTTATCACAGTTAGTCTGTCCTTTATCACAGTTACAGTCTGTCCTTTATCACAGTTACAGTCTGTCCTTTATCACAGTTAGTCTGTCCTTTATCACAGTTACAGTCTGTCCTTTATCACAGTTAGTCTGTCCTTTATCACAGTTCAGTCTGTCCTTTATCACAGTTCAGTCTGTCCTTTTATCACAGTTACAGTCTGTCCTTTATCACAGTTCAGTCTGTCCTTTATCACAGTTACAGTCTGTCCTTTATCACAGTTACAGTCTGTCCTTTATCACAGCTTACAGTCTGTCCTTATCACAGTTACAGTCTGTCTTTTATCTACAGTTAGTCTGCCCTTAAATTAATCACAGTTAGTCTGTCCTTTATCACAGTTACAGTCTGTCCTTTATCACAGTTAGTCTGTCCTTTATCACAGTTACAGTCTGTCCTTTATCACAGTTACAGTCTGTCCTTTATCACAGTTACAGTCTGTCCTTTATCACAGTTAGTCTGTCCTTTATCACAGTTACAGTCTGTCCTTTATCACAGTTACAGTCTGTCCTTTATCACAGTTACAGTCTGTCCTTTATCACAGTTACAGTCTGTCCTTTATCACAGTTAGTCTGTCCTTTATCACAGTTACAGTCTGTCCTTTATCACAGTTACAGTCTGTCCTTTATCACAGTTACAGTCTGTCCTTTATCACAGTTACAGTCTGTCCTTTATCACAGTTAGTCTGTCCTTTATCACAGTTACAGTCTGTCCTTTATCACAGTTACAGTCTGTCCTTTATCTCAGTCAGTCAGTGTCCCAGCAGTGTGTCCATGTTGTGTTGCAGAGTGGGGCAGACATCAATGCGAGGGACATGCTGAAGATGACAGCCCTGCACTGGGCCGCCCAGCACGCCCACCAGGGGGTGGTGCAGGCGCTGCTGAAGCACGGAGCCGACGTCCACGCGCTCAGCAAGTTCGACAAGACGCCGTTCGACATCGCGGTGGACATCCAACACACAGACCTGATGCTGCTGCTGCAGGTACACACTGCAGGTGTGTGTGTGTGTGTGTGTTCTAGGAGGGGATGCTGATGTGTGTGTGTGTGGTGTGTGTGTTCTAGGAGGGGATGCTGATGTGTGTGTGTGTGTGTGTGTGTGTGTGTGTGTGTGTTCTAGGAGGGGATGCTGATGTGTGTGTGTGTGTTCTAGGAGGGGATGCTGATGTGTGTGTGTGTGTGTGTGTGTTCTAGGAGGGGATGCTGATGTGTGTGTGTGTGTTCTAGGAGGGGATGCTGATGTGTGTTGTGTGTGTGTGTGTGTGTGTGTGTGTGTGTGTGTGTGTGTTCTAGGAGGGGATGCAGAGCCAGATGAACTCGTCCTCTCAGCCTCAGTTCATCATCCAGGGTCTGTCTGGTCTGCAGGGCGGTGTGGTCAACCTAGCAGAGCTGCTTAACAAGGCTAGCACAGGTACACACACTCTAGCACAGGTACACACACTCTAGCACAGGTACACACACTCTAGCACAGGTACACACACTCTAGCACAGGTACACACACACTCTAGCACAGGTACACACACTCTAGCACAGGTACCACACACACACACACTCTAGCACAGGTACACACATTCTAGCACAGGTACACACACACACTCTAGCACAGGTACACACACTCTAGCACAGGTACACACACACACACACACAACTCTAGCACAGTAACCAACAACACTAGCACAGGTACACACACACACACACTCTAGCACAGGTACACACACTAGCACAGGTACACACACACTAGCACAGGTACACACACTAGCACAGGTACACACACACACACTAGCACAGGTACACACACACTAGCACAGGTACACACACACACACACTAGCATAGGTACACACTAACACAGATACACACACACTAGCAAAGGGTACACACACACACACACACGCTAGCATAGGTACACACACACACACACACCCTAGCATAGGTACACACTAGCACAGGTACAAACACACACACCCTAGCATAGGTACACACACTAGCACAGGATACACACACACTAGCATAGGTACACACACTAACACAGGTACACACCTACACACTAGCACACACACCTACGTGTGTGTGTGTGTGTGTGTGTGTGTGTGTGTGTGTGTGTGTGTGTGTGTGTGTGTGTGTGTGTGTGTGTGTGTGTGTGTGTGTGTGTGTGTGTGTGTGTGTGTGTGTGTGTGTGTGTGTGTGTGTGTGTGTCTCTCTCTCTCTCTCTAGGTGAGACTGAGGAGGCTATCGCTGCCAGTGTGTTGGACTCCAACGTCCAGCATGCCATGGTCAACGAGGGAGGTCAGAGGGTCATCACCATCGTAACCGATCAGCACGGCAACCTGCAGACCACCGGGGGGATGGGCCAGCCCTTCTTCGTTACCATGCAGCATGGACAGCAGAGTGAGACATGCTGATGGTTTCTATGGTGACTGGTACAGATGTTTCTATGGTGACTGGTACAGATGGTTTCTATGGTGACTGGTACTGATGGTTTCTATGGTGACTGGTACAGATGGTTTCGATGGTGACTGGTACTGATGGTTTCTATGGTGACTGGATGATTGATGGTTGCTATGGTGACTGGTTGATGGCTGATTGTGATTGGCTGTGTGTGTTCAGTTCTGGCAATGCCAGCCAATACGGTGACGGAGGAGGTGGTAGAGGAGGAGCTTCAGCCCCCGCCCAGCCGGAAGAGGAGGCTGGAGGCGACCATTCACGACTCGGCAGACACGGTGAGTACAGCCTCTGCTGGTTAAGGTGACCACCTCCTCCCCTCTCTCCTCCTCCTCTCTCTCCTCCTACCCTCTCTCCTCATGGTGGAGGTGACCACCTCTCTCTCCTCCTAGTGGTGGAGGTGACCTCCTCCTCTAATCCTCTCTCTCCTCCCAGCAGGAGGTGCTCCAGAGGCAGCTGCAGGAAGCCACGAGGAAAGCGCAGGAGTACCGGACTCAGCTCCTCCGCAAGGAGCAGGAGGCGGAGGTGTACCGCGCCCAGCTGGAGGCCATGAGTCAGAGCAACGGCACCTCCTCCTCCCTGCAGAGCCCGGCAGAGGAGGAGGTGGTGGGCGGAGGAGGAGGAGGAGGAGGAGGTGGTAGAGGGGGAGGTGGAGGAGGAGGGGGTGGTGGTGCTGCATGAGGAAAGTCTCCTGATGGAGGAGGAGGGGGAGGAGCAGGTGACCCTGGTGGACACCACCGAAGTCTCCTCCTAACAGAGGTCTCCTCCTAGTCCTGCTCTGCCCGGGGTCTCCCAGGCCTCTCTCCAGGGGTAAAGTTGTCTTTACAAACAGGAAGCACTGGCTTTTCAAACAGGAAGCACTGGCTTTACTAATGTTGAATGGAGACGGGTTTTTTTAGGACTAAGATTGAACCAAATGGCTGCTGGTTCTTGAGATGGAGACAACACTCTAAACACACACTGCTGCTACGCTAGCTCAGCTGTATCGGAGGGTAACCGCTGCCCAGCCTTAATCAGTCTAAGCATTGCTAGCGCCGTGTTGCTAGGAGACCAATATTTGTTCTGTAGTTTTGATTGATCAGTAAATCAGTCGGTGTTTTGTCCCTGATCAATTCTCAGATCAAAGCTCCCTTAGTGTTTCTGAGCTCAGAATATTTTTATACTCTGTGAAGCCAACCCCTTTCTATGTACATATAAAGTTGTATTTTTTTAATTGTATTCTAAATGTTGTTCTTTGGGGTTTTAAGTTGTATGGACTGTGTGTTGAGGATCAATAAACAAATAAATATCAACTGAATTTTTGGGGGCAGACATTTTGTTTTATTTCTCGGGTTCACAAATTAAATAAATCAGTTAAAGGCAAGTCAAAGACTTGTCACATGTACATCACACATGTTGCTGGTTGAGAAGCCTGATGGTCTGGGGAGGAACAAACTGTTTTAGAGTCTGGTAGTCGGTGTCTGGATGCTTTGGTAACATCTACCAGACGGCAGCAGTGTGAACAGTCCATGGCCTGGGTGGCTGTAGGCCTCAATGTTCTTCAGTGCTTTCCTAAGGCATCGTGTGGTAGACGCTTTGCACAGCGGGGCGTTGGCAGCCGACGATGCTCTCCAGTGTCTTCACCTCCCCCTGGAGGGCCTTGTGATCAGCAGCGGAGCGGCTGCTGAACCAGGCAGTAATGCAGCCATCTATTCTCTTCCTCTTATCCGGGGCCGGGTCGCGGTGGCAGCCGGATAAGAAGGGCCCCCCAGGCTTCCTTCTCCCCAGCAACACTCTACACTCAACACTCTGGTTCCTCCTGGGGGTTAAACATTGTACCTTGGCTCGTGCCGTGTGTGGGACGCGGGACAACAGTAACGGTACTCCCATCGTCCGAATCCTGGTGTTCATTCCATTCGCTCCCTCTGTACCGCTCGCCACAATATACAGTATATATATATATATATATATATATAAACTATTAATCCTGAAGGAAATTCTTGTGCCAGAGGTAAGAGAGCAATAGAATAATAAAATAACTAATTTACTGTGAATAAGCCTATATATATAAATATAGGTCAGATATTCAGTCAGCAAAACAAGATGGCAATGGTGTTGAGAAGTAGTATTGCACATGATATGAAGAATCCATCCATCCATCCATCCATTATCGTCCGCTTATCCGGGGTCGGGTCGCGGTGGCAGCCGGCTAAGCAGGGCCCCCCAGGCTTCCTTCTCCCCAGCCACACTCTCTAGTTCCTCCTGGGGGATCCCGAGGCGTTCCCAGGCCAGACGAGATATATAATCCCTCCAGCGAGTTCTGGGTCTGCCCCGGGGTCTCCTCCCAGTTGGACGTGCCCGGAAAACCTCCAAAGGGAGGCGCCCGGGGGGCATCCTAATCAGATGCCCGAACCACCTCAGCTGACTCCTTTCGATGCGGAGGAGCAGCGGCTCTACTCCGAGCTCCCTCCGGATGTCTGAGCTCCTCACCCTATCTCTAAGACTGAGCTCCTCACCCTATCTCTAAGACTGAGCTCCTCACCCTATCTCTAAGACTGAGCTCCTCACCCTATCTCTAAGACTGAGCTCCTCACCCTATCTCTAAGACTGAGCTCCTCACCCTATCTCTAAGACTGAGCTCCTCACCCTATCTCTAAGACTGAGCTCCTCACTCTATCTCTAAGACTGAGCTCCTCACCCTATCTCTAAGACTGAGCTCCTCACCCTATCTCTAAGACTGAGCTCCTCACTCTATCTCTAAGACTGAGCTCCTCACCCTATCTCTAAGACTGAGCTCCTCACCTATCTCTAAGACTGAGCTCCTCACCCTATCTCTAAGACTGAGCTCCTCACCCTATCTCTAAGACTGAGCTCCTCAGACCTCCGTACCGCTAGGGGCGCTCCAGGGTCCCGGTAGGAGACCTCCGTACCGCTAGGGGCGCTCCAGGGTTCCGGTAGGAGACCTCCGTACCGCTAGGGGCGCTCCAGGGTCCCGGTAGCAGACCTCCGTACCGCTAGGGGCGCTCCAGGGTCCTGTAGGAGACTGGGCGGTACCGTGACCTCACTGCACTGTGACGTCACTCCTACGTCGTCGCTTCCAACATCAGTCAAGATGGCGGCCGGTGCTGGTGAGTCGCGGATAGTTTACTGTTTTAAAGTATATAATATATTATATAGTATTTTATATACTATACTATATACTATATATAATACTATATAATATACTATATAATATACTATACAGTATACTATATAGTATAGTATATAGTGATTTATAGTGTTATATAGTATATTATATATATTACTAGCATATTAAACTATATAGTATAATATACGAGTAATATATATAATATACTATACTCGTATATTATATTATATAGTTTAATATGCTAGTAATATATATAATATACTATACTAGTATATTATACTATATAGTATACTATACTCTATAGGCCTACTATATATATTACGAGTATATTATAATATATAGTTTACTAGTATAGGATCTCGTATAATATACTATATAATATAATATGTAATATATTCTATAGTATATTATATATTATATTATATACTATATAATATACTATAGAGTAGAATAGAATAGAACTTTATTAATCCCGAAGGAAATTCTTGTGCCAGGTTACACAGCGATACAGTATAATAAAACAAAAATTATATATTATATAATATAATATGTAATATAATAGTAGTTGATGCTAGGCCTACCATCCAATCAACTAGTAGCCGTGTCTCGGAACCATCGAAGACTTGAATTGATCCTCAGGTGCCTTTCATGGGCCAAGTACTCTTGTTTTTATCATTTTAAAATTCACTTTTTTGAAACTGAAGATAGTCTTCCAGTATTAGGCTTTGTATTCTACAAATGTAATAATAAAATGATCGAATATATAAACTGATGAAAACAACCTAGGAACAGTTGTTTATTGTGTTTTAGGATGTTTTTGTATGATTTGAAGTATAATAAATGACATAAAAGCTTCCGAGTGCATGGCTTTGATATGACACACATACCTGAGTTTAACATGGTCATTTAGGCAAATTAACGTATTAAATTGTCAGCCCTAAAACAAAAAAAAAGATGTATATCAAGAATTTCTTCTTATCCATCTTATCTTTATATACACGTGTACACACACACCTTTGTTATATCTGTCATTTCCTATCACTGCAACATCTGGATGGTTTTATTCATTTATTTAATTATTTTACAATTGTTCATAATTAATCAGAAATCAAATATTTAAACGACAAAATTATGTACATCCCTGCAGTCCTTCATAGTACCGCTAGGGGCGCTCTAGCGTCCCGGTAAGGAGACCTCCGTACCGCTAGGGGCGCTCTAGGCTCCCGGTAGGAGACTTCCGTACCGCTAGGGCGCTCTAGGGTCCCGGTAGGAGACCTCCGTACCGCTAGGGGCGCTCTAGGCTCACCGGTAGGAGACCTCCGTACCGCTAGGGGCGCTCCAGGGTCCCGGTAGGAGACCTCCGTACCGCTAGGGGCGCTTCTAGGCTCCCGGTAGGAGACTTCCGTACCGCTAGGGGCGCTCTAGGGTCCCCGTAGGAGACCTCCGTACCGCTAGCGGGCGCTCTAGCTCCCGTAGGAGACCTACCGTACCGCTAGGGGCGCTCCAGGGTCCCGGGTAGGAGACCTCCGTACCGCTAGGGGCGCTCAGGGTCCCGGTAGGAGACCTCCGTACCGCTAGGGGCCGCTCCAGGGTCCCGGTAGGAGCCTCCGTACCGCTAGGGGCGCTCCAGGGCCCGGTACGCAACCTCCGTACCGGTGAGGGGCGCTCCAGGTCCCGGTAGCAAGCACATTCTACACCTATGTGCTGTCGAGCACGTGGCTTACTAAACAAACACACATGAGATCAACCCCCCTACCTTTCAGTCACCGCCACGGAGATCCGATCCCTCTTAGATAATACGGTCGGCCCGCGTGGCCCACGGTTACGCTTTATATAACGCCGCCACCCACAATACACATTATCCCCCTCTCCCCCCTCTCCCCCCTGTGGACTTGCTGTATGACGACACAACCACCACACCCCCTTTTTTAGTTTTTGTTTTTTTGGCATTAGTCTCTTGATCGTTGTGTAATAGAGAGGTCACGGCAACCGCAGTGAAAAGAGACTTCTCTACCCACATGAGAACTGGTGGTACACAGGAGAGTAGAATCAAGGCAGTTGAACAAGCAGAGGGGATATCGTGTGTATAATAATATGTGTGTCGCCAGGTTGGTGTCCGTGGGGGGGACAGAATACTCATGCAAAACCTTCATCATCACTTCATCCACGACCGATGAAACACCTACCCACTCGGCGACCAGGCGATCGCCGTGTTCGTCTACTATCTGTGTCATCATCTTAAGAGCGCATTATGTATAATTAAAAACGCTGGCCTAAATTCCCCAGTGTCTCCTCTGCTATATGATACATTTGGCATATCTGGGTATCTCTGGTATATCTGAGTATATATAGAGATATACTGTAGATGAGGATGCTATTCATAGATTACAGCTCAGCATTCTACACTATTGTGCCCATCAAGCTCATCCTCAAGCTCAGGAGTCCAGGGTTAAACTCCTCCATTTACATAATATTCTTCATATCTCGGTTTGCAGCCGAGCGTGAAGCGGTCGGGATGAGAGTCAGCACCTCCAAGTCTGAGGCCGTGGTTCTCTGCCGGAAAACGGTGGAGTGTTCCCTCCGGGTTGGGAGTGAGTTGCTGCCTCAAGCGAAGGAGTTCAAGTATCTCGGGGTCTTGTTCACGAGTGAGGGTAACATGGATCGGGAGATGGACAGACGGATCGGTGCAGCGTCTGCAGTGATGCGGGCGCTGTACCGGTCCGTTGTGGTGAAGAGGGAGCTGAGCCGGAAGGCGAAGCTTTCGATTTACTGGTCCATCTACGTTCCAACCCTCACCTATGGTCACGAGCTTTGGGTAGTGACCGAAAGAATGAGATCGCGGATACAAGCGGCCAAAATGAGTTTCCTCCGCAGGGTGGCTGGGCTCAGCCTTAGAGATAGGGTGAGGAGCTCAGACATAGGGACCCTGGAGCGCCCCCTAGCGGTACGGAGGTCTCCTACCGGGACCCTGGATCGCCCCTAGCGGTACGGATGTCTGTACCGGGACCCTGGAGCGCCCCTAGCGGTACGGGAGGTCTTCTGCTACCGGGACCCTGGAGCGCTCCCTAGCGGTACGGATGTCTCCTACCGGGACCCTGGAGCGCCCCTAGCGGTACGGAGGTCTGCTACCGGGACCCTGGAGCGCCCCTAGCGGTACGGAGGTCTCCTACCGGGACCCTGGAGCGCCCCTAGCGGTACGGAGGTCTCCTACCGGGACCCTAGAGCGCCCCTAGCGGTACGGAGGTCTCCTACCGGGACCCTAGAGCGCCCCTAGCGGTACGGAGGTCTCCTACCGGGAGCCTAGAGCGCCCCTAGCGGTACGGAGGTCTCCTACCGGGACCCTAGAGCGCCCCTAGCGGTACGGAAGTCTCCTACCGGGAGCCTAGAGCGCCCCTAGCGGTACGGAGGTCTCCTACCGGGACGCTAGAGCGCCCCTAGCGGTACTATGAAGGACTGCAGGGATGTACATAATTTTGTCGTTTAAATATTGATTCTGATTAATTATGAACAATTGTAAAATAATTAAATAAATGAATAAAACCATCCCAGATGTTGCAGTGATAGGAAATGACAGATATAACAAAGGTGTGTGTGTACACGTGTATATAAAAGATAAGATGGATAAGAAGAAATTCTTGATATACATCTTTTTTTTTTGTTTTAGGGCTGACAATTTAATATGTTAATTTGCCCTAAATGACCATGTTAAACTCAGGTATGTGTGTCATATCAAAGCCATGCACTCGGAAGCTTTTATGTCATTTATTATACTTCAAATCATACAAAAACATCCTAAAACACAATAACAACTGTTCCTAGGTTGTTTTCATCAGTTTATATTCGATCATTTTATTATTACATTTGTAGAATACAAAGCCTAATACTGGAAGACTATCTTCAGTTTCAAAAAAGTGAATTTTAAAATGATAAAAACAAGAGTACTTGGCCCATGAAAGGCACCTGAGGATCAATTCAAGTCTTCCGATGGTTCCGAGACACTGCTACTAGTTGATTGGATGGTAGGCCTGCTGGTTGGCCAGGCTCCGCCTCCGGATGCAGATGAAGACTCCACCCATCAGGAGGAGCAGCAGGGGGCTCCCCAGGCCCACGGCCATGATGGACAGCACAAGCGGGGAGAAGGAGTCTACAGGGGGCTCCCCGATCCCCACCAACACACTCCTGAAACACAAGGACCCTCACAGTGATGTCACAAGTGGTCAGCTTGTCATTATTAATGTCATTATCCTGCTGACACTTGTCGACAATACGGTCAAGACAAACTCTCATTTGTAGATCATTAAGCCAGAAGTAGACAGCATCTCTCAAGCGACCGCTGCCAACATAACCTATAAGCTGCTGTGACTGTGATTCCTTGTGAGAAGACAGCAGTCTGGACCCACCAGCTCAGGTAGTCGGTGGCGTTGTAGAACGGTTCCCCCGCCAGGCCGTAGCTGATGTTGAGGCCGGTGGCCGGAGCACCGGCCCCATAGAAGGCCAGCGCGAGGGCCGAAAAGGAGTTCTGGCTGACCGCCACCGGGCTGCTGTGCCGACAGGGCGTGGCATCCGTAAAGACGGGCTGGGGCTGGCGGTAGGCCACCGGCTTCCACTGGACATAGCCCAGAACCGGAGAGGACCAGTTGGTGGGAGCTGCCAACCACTGTGACACCTGGTGGCGGAGGTTACCCTTTATCACAGCTACAGTCTGTCCTTCATCACAGTTACAGTCTGTCCTTTATCACAGTTACAGTCTGTCCTTTATCACAGTTACAGTCTGTCCTTTATCACAGTTACAGTCTGTCCTTTATCACAGTTACAGTCTGTCCTTTATCACAGTTACAGTCTGTCCTTTATCAGTTACAGTCTGTCCTTTATCACAGTTAGTCTGTCCTTTATCACAGTTACAGTCTGTCCTTTATCACAGTTAGTCTGTCCTTTATCACAGTTACAGTCTGTCCTTTATCACAGTTACAGTCTGTCCTTTATCACAGTTACAGTCTGTCCTTTATTCACAGTTACAGTCTGTCCTTTATCACAGTTACAGTCTGTCCTTTATCACAGTAAGTTGTCCTTTTCCAGTTTAGTCTGTCCTTTATCACAGTTACAGTCTGTCCTTTATCACAGTTAGTCTGTCCTTTATCAGTTACAGTCTGTCCTTTATCACAGTTACAGTCTGTCCTTTATCACAGTTAGTCTGTCCTTTATCACAGTTAGTCTGTCCTTTATCACAGCTACAGTCTGTCCTTTATCACAGTTAGTCTGTCCTTTATCACAGTTACAGTCTGTCCTTTATCACAGTTACAGTCTGTCCTTTATCACAGTTAGTCTGTCCTTTATCACAGTTACAGTCTGTCCTTTATCACAGTTACAGTCTGTCCTTTATCACAGTTACAGTCTGTCCTTTATCACAGCTACAGTCTGTCCTTTATCAGTTAGTCTGTCCTTTATCACAGTTACAGTCTGTCCTTTATCAGTTAGTCTGTCCTTTATCACAGTTAGTCTGTCCTTTATCACAGTTACAGTCTGTCCTTTATCACAGTTACAGTCTGTCCTTTATCACAGTTAGTCTGTCCTTTATCACAGTTACAGTCTGTCCTTTATCACAGTTAGTCTGTCCTTTATCACAGTTAGTCTGTCCTTTATCACAGTTAGTCTGTCCTTTATCACAGTTAGTCTGTCCTTTATCACAGTTAGTCTGTCCTTTATCACAGTTACAGTCTGTCCTTTATCACAGTTAGTCTGTCCTTTATCACAGCTACAGTCTGTCCTTCATCACAGTTACAGTCTGTCCTTTATCACAGTTACAGTCTGTCCTTTATCACAGTTACAGTCTGTCCTTTATCACAGTTACAGTCTGTCCTTTATCACAGTTAGTCTGTCCTTTATCACAGCTACAGTCTGTCCTTTATCACAGTTAGTCTTTATGGGTGGGACTTACAGTGAATATGGAGGGGGTGTACTCGTCGTCGATGGACTGCTGGATCTCTACCCTGGGGAGGTCATAGGGTCGTCCCAGTGCATGGAGCTCCAGCAGGAAGCGGGAGTGTCCTGCTCGTGGGCGGAGCCCCTGCAGCCAGACTCGGAGGTGGGAGGAGTTAGCGGTGTGCAGCAGACCGGGCCAGACAGCCTCACGGCCCCCCGACCCGAACACTGACAACTGGAGAGACAGAGAGGTCAAAGTAGGGATGCACCGATCCAACTTTTTCAGTCCCCATACCGATACTGATACCTGGGCTTTGGGTATCGGCCGATACCGAGTACCGATCCGATACCGTTGTTAAATTAATAAACTGTTTGCCTCACTGTGTGGAAGAGAATGGGATCATTCTTTTGTGCAAGGCAACATCAGGCTTGACTTAAACATTACTTTCCTAACTTTGTAAAACAAAATGTAACAAATTAACAGATATAAATGTACTGAATTGTTATTTATTATTAAAATAATAAATAATCGTGCACCAGCAACTTGAACAAAACATTCAAAATAAACAGGAATCAAAATTCTTGGTAAACATTTAGTGCAAATAGGAATATTCCTAACATTTACATCCCGCCCTGATCAGCCAGCGGCGACTTCGCGCGATTCATTTGCAGTCTGGACGCGGAGGGGTGAACGTCTCGTGCTCTGACTGCAGCTGCGCGAGGACAGGACTGGGCCGCCTGTGAGTGCTTTGGGGGAGGGGCCCACGGCAGCACCCGCCCGCTGCTCGTTGACAAGAGTAAGAACGATACGTGCTTTCACCTCAGAGTCGCCAAAAGTCTCCAATACCAGAAAAAGTCTCCAATTACACCAGAAAAAGTCTCTAGATTTGTCGCTAGTCGCTTTTTTGAAAAAGAGTCGCTAGAGGGTCTGAATACTCACTAAATATAGAGACGAAGTCGCTAAGTTGGCAACACTGCGCGCTGCGCGTGCTGCTGACGCATGACGTAGTACGCGTCGTACACATAGAATTGAAGTGAATAGATCGGTCCCATGGATCGGCCCCATTGTCTCCGATACGCGATCTAGCTATTTTAGTCATATCGGGGCCGATATCCGATATCAATATCGGATCGGTGCATCCCTAGGTCAAAGGTCTTAAAGTTGGGACCCAGATTGGTGATATGACAATATAACAATATTACAATATTACCGTAAATATTCGACCACAAATATATACGATGAAGTGACCCAGGTTTGAGGTCAATCCATTGACATGCTAACCCCACATAACCAGCACTCCAGACAGGAGGTCTTTACAGAGGTCAGGGGTCACGGTCTCTCCCTACTGGATGTCTTTACAGAGGTCAAGGGTCATGGTCTCTCCCTACTGTAGTTCTTTACAGAGGGCAAGGGTCACGGTCTCTCCCGACTGGAGGTCTTTACAGAGGTCAGGGGTCACGGTCTCTCCAGACAGGAGGTCTTTACAGAGGTCAGTGTTTCTCCAGACAGGTGTCTTTATAGAGGTCAGAGGTCATTACCTGAAGGCAGAAGGAGCCGTTACTGAAGGCGGGGGTGCCGTCACCCCCACAGAGGCGGACGGTGGGGGTTAGGGGGTCAAGACTGCGGTTGTCTAGGGGCTCCCACTGGAAGTTCTGCAGCTCGTACGGAGGCAGGAAGCTGGAGGCAGGCACTTCCTGTGGATCTGCTGTGTCATTCGAGTCATCATACTCCCATAACTAGAGAGAGACAGACAGGCAGTTGAGAGACATTCAGACAGACAGCCCTCGGTGCGCAGGGTGAGACAGGACCACTCACCCTGAACAAGACTAGAGCCTGGCTGGAGAGCACCGAGCTCTCCGGCTCCACCCACAGGCCGCCACTGGTATTACCAGCCAGGAACCGTGGCCAGTCCACCTGGAATAACATGGAAACAGTCGGGTTAGACAGTACAGAGACAGGTCATTAAGTAGCAGGTAGGGGTTAGACAGTACAGAGACAGGTCATTAAGGAGCAGGAGGGGTTAGACAGTACAGAGACGGGTCATTAAGTAGCAGGTAGGGGTTAGACAGTACAGAGACGGGTCATTAAGGAGCATGTAGGGGTTAGACAGTACAGAGACGGGTCATTAAGGAGCATGTAGGGGTTAGACAGTACAGAGACAGGTCATTAAGGAGCAGGTAGGGGTTAGACAGTACAGAGACAGGTCATTAAGGAGCAGGAGGGGTTAGACAGTACAGAGACAGGTCATTAAGGAGCAGGTAGGGGTTAGACAGTACAGAGACAGGTCATTAAGGAGCAGGTAGGGGTTGGAGGAGGTGCTACCTGGATAGAGGAGGAGGTGCTGTTGCTATGCACTAGGAGGAGTGTTGGTGATCCCTGGTTACACAGCAGGAAGTGCAATGTGTCGCCGTCGCCTAGCGCCCGGATGTGTAGCAGGGTGACCCCGGGGGGGGGCGGGGCCATGGAGGAGTTGAGACCTGGGTTCACCTCCACAGACAGCTACACACACGTTATTATTATTATTATATATTATAATAATTATAATGATTATATTCTTCTTGTATATGAGATGAAGTTATTCTATAAGTTACTCAGTGAACGCACGTGTCGTCTGTCCGCGCGGCAGCTGGAGAGCAGGAGGAGCAGCGCGAGCAGCGCGAGCAGCACAGCGGCCCGGGACTCCGCCGCCATGTTGCTTTAGACGCGAGTCACGTGATCACGTGCTTTGTCAGCTGACTTGGAGACCTCGCTCCTCTCTGACGTCACGTCTGTAGTTCGTTACTCGTGGCTGGTGACGTCATAGAGCCTAGATATTATGTAATAATACTGTACAGAGAATAATCTAGTATGATCTACATTACGTAATCCCAATTAGTTTAACTAATCTGAAGAAGTGTCTCACCTCCTCACACTGCCTGTCTTACCTTCTAGTATTGATCACTCATCACAGAGTCCTAGGGAAGGGTGAACCATAAAAACATTACCTACCAGCAGCCTATCTATATAACTAATCTATCACACATACTTACCAGCAGCCTTATCTATATAACTAATCTGCACACACATACTACCAGCAGCCTATTCTATATAAAATTATAATCTACGAACCACTATAACTGATATTACACACATACTACCAGAAGCCTATCTATATAACTATATCTACACACACATACTACCAGAAGCCTATCTATATAACTATATCTACACACATACTACCAGAAGCCTATCTATATAACTATATCTCCACACAATACTACAAGAAGCTGTCTATATAACTATACTCTACACACACACTACTAACAGAGCCTATCTTATAACTATAATCTACAATCACACAATACTACCCAGACAGCCTATCTATAGTAACTATATCTACACACCACATACTACCAGAAGCCTATCTATATTTCTACACACATGCTAGGAGCAGCCTGCCTATATCTATATAGATATGAATCTCCACAATATCTCTGCGTGCTCCTCCAATACGTCGGTCCAGGTCGAGTCTTCCTGAATGCCGTCAGAGCGTCCAGATGAGACGGACGCAGAATAATGTGATACAATAGGATGATGTCCATGATAAAATATGATAATAATGTTGAGTAGCTGCTTTACTTGTCTTTAATACAAACGGAAACATCTGACAACACAACCAGCTGCACACACACATCTTCATCTTCTTCTGCATATTAGGACGTCTTCTGGAAGGCAAACACCAGGTATAGACCTGGAGAGAGGGGAGGGGGAGGAGTCAACAAGACACCAGGTATAGACCTGGAGAGAGGGGAGGGGGAGGAGTCAACAAGACACCAGGTATAGACCTGGAGAGAGGGGAGGGGGAGGAGTCAACAAGACACCAGGTATAGACCTGGAGAGAGGGGAGGGGGAGGAGTCAACAAGACACCAGGTATAGACCTGGAGAGAGGGGAGGGGGAGGAGTCAACAAGACACCAGGTATAGACCTGGAGAGAGGGGAGGGGGAGGAGTCAACAAGACACCAGGTATAGACCTGGAGAGAGAGGGGGAGGAGTCAACAACACCAGGTATAGCCCTGGAGAGAGGGGAGGAGTCAACAACACACCAGGTATAGACTTGGAGAGCGGGGAGGGGGAGGAGTCAACAACACACCAGGTATAGTAGAGAGGAGATCTACACACACATACTACCAGAAGCCTATCTATATAACTATATCTACACACATACTACCAGAAGCCTATCTATATAACTATCTACACACACATACTACCAGAAGCCTATCTATATAACTATCTACACACACACATACTACCAGAAGCCTATCTATATTTCTACACACATGCTAGGAGCAGCCTGCCTATATCTATATAGATATGAATCTCCACAATATCTCTGCGTGCTCCTCCAATACGTCGGTCCAGGTCGAGTCTTCCTGAATGCCGTCAGAGCGTCCAGATGAGACGGACGCAGAATAATGTGATACAATAGGATGATGTCCATGATAAAATATGATAATAATGTTGAGTAGCTGCTTTACTTGTCTTTAATACAAACGGAAACATCTGACAACACAACCAGCTGCACACACACATCTTCATCTTCTTCTGCATATTAGGACGTCTTCTGGAAGGCAAACACCAGGTATAGACCTGGAGAGAGGGGAGGGGGAGGAGTCAACAAGACACCAGGTATAGACCTGGAGAGAGGGGAGGGGGAGGAGTCAACAAGACACCAGGTATAGACCTGGAGAGAGGGGAGGGGGAGGAGTCAACAAGACACCAGGTATAGACCTGGAGAGAGGGGAGGGGGAGGAGTCAACAAGACACCAGGTATAGACCTGGAGAGAAGAGAGGGGGAGGAGTCAACAACACCAGGTATAGCCCTGGAGAGAGGGGAGGAGTCAACAACACACCAGGTATAGACTTGGAGAGAGGGGAGGGGGAGGAGTCAACAACACACCAGGTATAGACCTGGAGAGAGGGGAGGGGGAGGAGTCAACAACACACCAGGTATAGACCTGGAGAGAGGGGAGGGGGAGGAGTCAACAAGACACAGGTAGAGTACACAGGTAGAGGAGGAGGTAGTCTAGGAGCTAGAGGAGGAGGATGAAGAGGTAGAGGAGGTATAGGAGGAGGAGCTATAGGAGGAGGTAGTGGAGGAGGTATAGGAGGAGGTATAGGGGGAGGAGGAGGTATAGGAGGAGGAGGAGGGGGTATAGGAGTTATAGGAGGAGGAGGTGGTATAGGAGGTATAGGAGGTGGAAGGTCATACTTGCTGCCTCCCACTCTGAGCGACTCAATGTTCCCTGTAAAGAAAAGAGGAAAGGTTGTCAGACAAACCATTCACACCACACCAGATTAAGCTAACCTACACCAGATGAACCTAGCCTACACCAGTACACACCAGATGAACATAGCCTACACCAGTACACACCAGATTAACCTATCCTACACCAGATTAACCTACCTACACCAGATTAACCTAGCCTACACCAGATTAACCTAGCCTACACCAGATGGGTCCAGCCTAGGGCAGGCCTACCAGGGGCAGCTGGGCGTGGTCTCTCCTCTGGTGCTCCTGGGCGTGTCCATACTGCTGGGCCTGGTCCTCGGTGCTCCTCTCCTCCCCTGGGAACCTCTACACACACACACACACACGCACACGCACACACACACACACACACACACGTAAAGGATGAGGGGCCAGGTAAAGGACGAGGGGCCAGGGGTCAGGTAAAGGATGAGGGGCCAGGTAAAGGACGAGGGGTCAGGTAAAGCACGAGGGTCAGGGGTCAGGTAAAGGATGTGGGGTCAGGGGTCAGGTAAAGGACGAGGGGTCAGGTAAAGGATGAGGGGTCAAGGGTCAGGTAAAGGACGAGGGGTCAGGTAAAGGATGAGGGGTCAGGGGTCAGGTAAAGGACGAGGGGTCAGGTAAAGGATGAGGGGTCAGGTCAAGGACGAGGGGTCAGGTACCTCCAAAGCCAT
This sequence comes from Coryphaenoides rupestris, assembly GCA_002895965.2. Taxonomy (NCBI): domain Eukaryota; kingdom Metazoa; phylum Chordata; class Actinopteri; order Gadiformes; family Macrouridae; genus Coryphaenoides; species Coryphaenoides rupestris. The sequence goes on from PIJE02001641.1 coordinate 99,457, forward strand.
CATTCTCATGAGCAGACTGCGGTGTTCTTCGTTCTTCACCTTCTCATCGAAGAACTCTGAGAACCTCTTGACGAAGAGCAGCCGCATGCCGCAGCGCTTGGCCATCCTGCAACCAGGAAGTCCAGTCAGACAGAAGCCTCGGGGCCCACAACAACGGGCCAATCAGGTACTTACGCTTCCAAGAGCGGGAAATAGACGAGGAACTCCGGCACATTGACGACGCCCTCCAGACTGAAGTGGTACTGGCAGCCGAACAGCGGGTACGCCCCCTTCTGGTCGAAGCTCACCTGGTAGACCTCGTTACCGAAGCCCAGGGACTCTGACGCCTCCACCCGTTTACTGAGGACAGAGAGGACTCATCACCACCTCCACTCGTTTACTGAGGATGGAGGACTCATCACTACCTCCACCCTGGTGGGTTCTTACACTAGTTCGTAGGCGTCGGGTGTGGTTCCTATGAAGAAGCCTCCAGGGCTCAGCTGAGCGCAGGCGTTTTGCAGGAAGGTCTCCGCCTGCCGCTGGCTCTCAAACGAGTAGTGGAGGGCAAACTGACAGCTGCACACATGGAACTGGACCTCTGGCTCCTGTAGATGCTCCGACAACAGCTCCTGAAAGGTCAAAGCTTAGGAGTTTAGCCACTGTAGCCCGGAGTCGGATTAAGTAGACCGAGCTCTTAACCTTATCCTTCGGGTTAGCATTCAGGTTAGCCTACCTTGCTACAGTCGGCGGTGATGAACTGAGCGCTGAACACAGGGTCGTTGTGGTGAGACCTTCTTCTCATGTCCTCATAGCGACTCCGGCACTGCTCCACCGACACAGAGGCAATATCTGGCAACAACACGGGTTAACTGCCAGGTGTGACAGGTGAGCTTGTGACAGGTGAGCTTGTGACAGGTGAGCTTGTGACAGGTGAGCTTGTGACAGGTGAGCTTGTGACAGGTCTTACCTGCACAGACGAGGTGTTTAATGCGTCCTTTCTTCCATTTGAGAAGGTCTCCTCCCTTCCCACAGCCCAGATCCAACACTCTGATGTCCACGGTTCCTCTCTTCTTCAGCTCCTGCACCATCTCTCCTGACACACAGTATATATAGAGGATTTAGACTAGATATAGTCTATATCTATATAAGAATATCGACCGAGATATCGATATCGGAAATGTTTTACTCCCTATGAGCGGTATCAGCCCCAAAACTTGAGCGGGTAGCTTCAATTTCAAAATTTAGTTTCAATTGCCTACTGATTTTGAGTGTTTTTTTCCTTCTACAATGCTCAATAAAGTGAACAAATTGGATTTTATGTCCTTATTTATTTGACTAATAGATGGATGTTTAGTGAAGGCCAGATTAAGGAACCTTTCAGTGCACTTTTGTTTTTTTTGTAGTTCAATTACTCAGTTACACGAAAAAAAAATTCGGAGAACATTCAAATATGGATATGCCCATGCCTACTTGTTAGTACATGCATTACCTATGAGGACCTAGTCAGTACATGTATTACCTATGAGGACCTAGTTAGTACATGCATTACCTATGAGGACCTAGTCAGTACATGTATTACCTATGAGGACCTAGTTAGTACATGCATTACCTAGGGGTTAGACAGGTACAGAGACAGGTCATTAAGGAGCAGGTAGGGGTTAGACAGTACAGAGACAGGTCATTAAGGAGCAGGTAGGGGTTAGACAGTACAGAGACGGGTCATTAAGGAGCAGGTAGGGGTTAGACAGTACAGAGACAGGTCATTAAGGAGCAGGTAGGGGTTAGACAGTACAGAGACGGGTCATTAAGGAGCAGGTAGGGGTTAGACAGTACAGAGACGGGTCATTAAGGAGCAGGTAGGGGTTAGACAGTACAGAGACGGGTCATTAAGGAGCAGGTAGGGGTTAGACAGTACAGAGACGGGTCATTAAGGAGCAGGTAGGGGTTAGACAGTACAGAGACAGGTCATTAAGGAGCAGGTAGGGGTTAGACAGTACAGAGACAGGTCATTAAGGAGCAGGTAGGGGTTAGACAGTACAGAGACAGGTCATTAAGGAGCAGGTAGGGGTTAGACAGTATTGCTCTACTGTGGTTGCCATGGTGATCTTGTTGTTTCAGTATACCTGACTCATTTTGTATTCTGGTTGCACAGCCAACAACCTTTTAGGAAGAAGTTTCTACGTGCCCTTTGACCTGTCCCTTTGAGCTACCTCCAGAGGCAGGGTCATGGCATGTCTGACTCGGCCAGATGATGTGAAGAGAGAGAGAGAGAGGAGGAGAGAGGAGAGAGAGAGAGAGAGGAGAGAGAGAGGAGAGAGAGAGGAGAGAGAGAGGAGGGAGAGAGGAGAGAGAGAGAGAGAGAGAAGATGAGAGAGAGAGAGAGAGGAGAGAGAGGAGAGGAGAGAGAGAGGAGAGGAGAGAGAGGAGAGAGAGGAGAGGAGAGAGAGAGGGGGGGAGGAGGGAGAGAGGAGAGGATAGAGAGGGAAGACAGAAACAGGAAGGAAGTGGTAACAAGTGAGAAGAGAGATATAGAGAGATAAAGAGAGAGAGAGAGAGAGAGAGAGAGAGAGGGGAAGAGAGAGAGAGAGAGAGAGAGAGAGAGAGAGAGAGAGAGAGAGAGAGAGGGAGAGTGAAGGGCGAGAGAAGGGGGGAAGGAGTGGTGATGTGTGTGTGTGATGTGGTTGTCTCTCTCTCCCTCTCTCTCTCCGCTCTTCTCTCTCTCTGTCTCTCCTCTCTCTCTCTCTCTCTCTCTCTGTCTCTTCTCTCTCCCCCTCTCTCTCTCTCTCTCTCCCCCCTCTCTCTCTCTCTCTCTCTCTCTCTCTCTCTCTTTCTCCCTCCCTCTCTCTCCCTCTGGAGGTAGCTCAAAGGGACAGGTCAAAGGGCACGTAGAAACTTCTTCCTAAAAGGTTGTTGGCTGTGCAACCAGAATACAAAATGAGTCAGGTATACTGAAACAACAAGATCACCATGGCAACCACAGTAGAGCAATACTGTCTAACCCCTACCTGCTCCTTAATGACCTGTCTCTGACTCGGCCAGATGATGTGAAGAGAGAGGAGGAGGAGGAGGAGGAGGAGGAGAGGGGGCGTCAAACAGGAGAAAACCAGAAGAGAAAAAGAGATGGAGATAGTCCCGGTAAGCTTTAGTAGCCAACCATGTGACTTTAGTAGCCAACCATGTGACTTTAGTAGCCAACTGTGTGTGTGTGTGTGTGTGTGTGTGTGTGTGTGTGTGTGTGTGTGTGTGTGTGTGTGTGTGTGTGTGTGTGTGTGTGTGTGTGTGTGTGTGTGGTGTGTGTGTGTGTGTGTGTCTGTCAGACAGGCCACGGTGTGAAGGTTGCAAGCCACTACAACACACTGCAGGAGACAGGTCTGGCCGCTCGGTCCAACAGCAGAATCTTCTACATGAGAAACTTCAACAACTGGCTGAAGAGTGTCCTCATAGGTAATACATGTACTAACTAGGTCCTCATAGGTAATAGATGTACTAACTAGGTCCTCATAGGTAATTCATGTACTAACTAGGTCCTCATAGGTAATACATGTACTAACTAGGTCCTCATAGGTAATTCATGTACTAACTAGGTCCTCATAGTTAATACATGTACTAACTAGGTCCTCATAGGTAATACATGTACTGACTAGGTCCTCATAGGTAATACATGTACTAACTAGGTCCTCATAGGTAATACATGTACTGACTAGGTCCTCATAGGTAATGCATGTACTAACTAGGTCCTCATAGGTAATACATGTACTGACTAGGTCCTCATAGGTAATACATGTACTGACTAGGTCCTCATAGGTAATACATGTACTGACTAGGTCCTCATAGGTAATGCATGTACTAACTAGGTCCTCATAGGTAATGCATGTACTAACTAGGTCCTCATAGGTAATACATGTACTGACTAGGTCCTCATAGGTAATGCATGTACTAACTACGTCTCTGTACTGTCTAACCCCTACCTGCTCCTTAATGACCTGTCTCTGTACTGTCTAACCCCTACCTGCTCCTTAATGACCTGTCTCTGTACTGTCTAACCTCTACCTGTATTCAGTATAAGTGTATATTACCATGGTAACCAGGACAACACCTGCATTAAGTATGTAAAGATATAGAGACGATGGGAAACAAGCTATTGGGTAAGCTAGCATCTTGACTACATGTTAGCATTAGCTCAGCAGCTAGCATCTTGACTACATGTTAGCATTAGCTCGGCAGCTAGCATCTTGACTACATGTTAGCATTAGCTCAGCAGCTAGCATCTTGACTACATGTTAGCATTAGCTCAGCAGCTAGCATCTTGACTACATGTTAGCATTAGCTCAGCAGCTAGCATCTTGACTACATGTTAGCATTAGCTCAGCAGCTAGCATCTTGACTACATGTTAGCATTAGCTCAGCAGCTAGCATCTTGACTACATGTTAGCATTAGCTGAGCAGCTAGCATCTTGACTACATGTTAGCATTAGCTCAGCAGCTAGCATCTTGACTACATGTTAGCATTAGCTGAGCAGCTAGCATCTTGACTACATGTTAGCATTAGCTCAGCAGCTAGCATCTTGACTACATGTTAGCATTAGCTCAGCAGCTAGCATCTTGACTCCATGTTAGCATTAGCGCTAATACACAGCAGCCATACCGTTCGCTGTTTAGCTGTTAGCTTGATCTGCAGACGGCGGCAAACAAAAACAAACTCACACTAAGCTCGACTCCCGCAGTGACGACACTTCCGCTCGGCGAGGGCACTTCCGGAACAGCAGGTTGCCAGATTGGGGGATAAACCCCTCCGTCCTATTTTATGACAGGATTTACATATATATAGGCTATATATATATATATATATATATATATATAGGCTATATATATGTATATATATACAGTATATACAAATGAAATCAAAACTAGAAAACAACTTGCTTTTGGCTTTTGTTTCTATTATATGATCGTGTCGTCTGATTGGCTGGCGGGGCGCTGGTCCCATCTGATGGAGTCAGGATCATTATAATAAAGTATAATAATAATAATAATAATAATAATAATAATAATAATAATAATAATAATCAGTAAATAAGTTCATGAGTATCATTCAATAGAAACTGTGAATACAGACACTGCTGCTCTCTTATCAACTTAGAAATCCCCAAATACTAGACTCAGTGATCGAACCCACGGTCTGAGATCTGAGCTCCACTTGCAAACCAAGATTTTTTACTAAATGGGACAAACATCAAATTGAAACGCTGCATGCAGACCCCTACGGAAAAAACACCCAACAATGCATGCAGAGCAGAATTAGGACGATACCCACTAATAATCAAAATTCAAAAGAGGGAATTCAAATGCAGGGCTGTAAAGTACTTGAGTAATTGTACTTCGTTACAATACTTAAGTACTGTTTTGGGGGATTTGTGCTTTACTCGAGTATTATTAGATTTGTATACTTGTACTTTTACTCAATTACATTTCAAAGAAAAAAAACATACTTTTTACTCCTTACATTTAAAATGCAGACCTACAAAGTACAAAGTACAAATCTCGCAGGTCCAACAATTTTAATTAGTATATTTGTTTCTCTGGCCGAACTAACGTTAACGTTATTAATCCTGCGGCCGCACTTTATTTAAAAACAGCCAATCAGATCCCATCAATGGAAGATGAACCCGCCCACACCCATGCTGATTGGTCCTTGGTCAAGACTAGACAGCGGAGATCTTTGATGAAACACCTGCTATCAGAAGAACAGACAGTCAGAGTGACAAGCTACAGAAGATGACTACAAACGATAGTACGAGTGATGAAGAGGACGAGACGGTCGGCGTGGACGGACAAGACGAGCACCCATGGCCTTGCAATAAAAAAAAGTTTTTACTTTTACTTTTTAGTACTTAAGTACATTTAAAAGTAGAAACTTTTTTACTTTTACTCAAGTGTGTTTTTAGCCAGATACTCTGACTTTTACTTGAGTAAGACTTTGAGACGGTACCCATACTTTCGCTTAAGTATAATTTCTGGGTACTTTTTACACCCCTGTTCAAATGTCATAAGCACCTAAAAGACAGTGACCCCAGTGACCCCAGTGATACGCTCCATAACAAAGCCCTCATCCACAGAGAGACTCTAGAGCGATGCCCCCTCGGCCAGCTGGTTCTGGGACTCTATTCACAAAACCAAGCAGAGCCACCAGACAGAAACCCCATTAGAATAAACCAAATTATAAGAAAACAAAAAGAAAAGTACCCAAAAAACAGAGTAAATTAGAATGCTATTTGGCCCTAAACAGACAATACGCAACGGCAGAATACCTGAGCACTGTGACCGATCCCACAGAGTCTGTATCGAGTCAAATCCTTGACTCGATACAGACTCAGCGAGCACAGCCTCGCCGTGGAGAGAGGCCGCCACCGGCAGACCTGGCTACCAAGAGAAGACAGACTCTGTACCCACTGCACCCAACAGGAGGTGGAAACCCAGCTCCACTTCCTAACAACCTGCCACCTATACCAAGACATTAGAGATACATACTTCACACAGATCTCAAACACACAAAAGAATTTAGAAAACTTAACAAACAACCAAAAACTTCCATATCTGCTGGGCGAGGTACAGGAATGTGCAAACACAGCAGCAAGATTTGTGAGCTGTTGAGACAGGAGAAGGACATCCAGCAAAATACAACCTCCATAAAGACTGTCAATCAATATGTGCAATTGTACATTTGTAAATCGACAACTGTAAATTAGATTTGTTTTGTTTTTATTTACCACTCGCTTTGGCAATGTAAATGTACGTTTCCCATGCCAATAAAGCTCTTTAAATTGAATTGAATTGAAATTGAATACAGACCCTGCTGCCCCCTGCTGGTGAATACAGACCCTGCTGACCTGCTGGTGAATACAGACCCTGCTGACCCCTGCTGGTGAATACAGACCCTGCTGACCTGCTGGTGAATACAGACCCTGCTGACCCCTGCTGGTGAATACAGACCCTGCTGACCTGCTGGTGAATACAGACCCTGCTGACCCCTGCTGGTGAATACAGACCCTGCTGACCTGCTGGTGAATACAGACCCTGCTGACCCCTGCTGGTGAATACAGACCCTGCTGACCCCTGCTGGTGAATACAGACCCTGCTGACCCCTGCTGGTGAATACAGACCCTGCTGACCTGCTGGTGAATACAGACCCTGCTGACCCCTGCTGGTGAATACAGACCCTGCTGACCCCTGCTGGTGAATACAGACCCTGCTGACCCCTGCTGGTGAATACAGACCCTGCTGACCCCTGCTGGTGAATACAGACCCTGCTGACCCCTGCTGGTGAATACAGACCCTGCTGACCTGCTGGTGAATACAGACCCTGCTGACCCCTGCTGGTGAATACAGACCCTGCTGACCCCTGCTGACCCCTACAGATTGGGCATCGTTCCAGTTCATATAAGTAGAGAAGCTGACCTTGCAGTGTTGTATATTAAAACGAGAACATTATTAAATAGATGAATGTTCTGAAAACTAATCTAGCCAAAGTTTGTCATGTCACAATAAGATGAATAAGTGTTTTTTATACTTCATATCATTAGAAGATAACTTTCATAAGAAAAGCCTCTCTGGTATGTGGAGCAGCGGTCAACACTATCACCTTACATTTAATAAAACCTCTTGAAATAAAAGGCTTTGTTAAAGCGTTTGGCAGGAGACAGAGATATAAGCTTGTGATAAACTAAACCAGATGAAGAGAACAGGGGCAGGTTGCGATGTAGTGACGTCATTGTGACGTCGTCCTGCACTTCCACCAGCCACCAGCGTGGCGCTGGAGAGCAGCTCATAGAGCTATTCTCTTTGTTAAAATCTGGAAGATTTACTCTTATATTTGTAAGTAAATATATACATTCAATTTCACTCTGTACCTGATATATTGTATATTAATGTTCCCCCAGGGGGCGTGCTTGGCCTGTGTAGGTGAGCATAACAAGACATATTGGTGCCCTTGGTGGATGATAAGAATGCAAACGAACCAGGATTCATATTAAAGATGGATTATGTTGGATGTGAACTTGAGAGGTGGAGAGAAATGAATAAGTGACTCCAACTGTGGTGCTGGTGTTACGAATGCAATCCATTGTTGAGTGTGTGTGTGTGTGTGTGTGTGTGTGTGTGTGTGTGTGTGGTGGCGTGTGTGTGTGTGTGACTTTAACTTTACAAGACAAAAGGTTGTAAAGTTAAAGTGTTGTTTTGATGGATGGATGATGGATGGATGATGGATGATGGATGGATGATGGGTGATGGATGGATGATGAGTGAATGGTGGGTGATGGATGATGGGTGATGGATGGATGATGGGTGAATGGTGGGTGATGGATGATGGGTGATGGATGATGGATGATGGGTGAATGGTGGGTGATGGATGGATGATGGGTGAATGGTGGGTGATGGATGATGCGTGATGGATGGATGATGGTGAATGGTGGGTGATGGATGAGTGAATGGGTGAATGGGTGAAGAATGGATGAGGGGCTGAAGCAGGGAGAGCGATCCCCCAGAGAGAACTCTTTATAAACATGTAAATGTGACCTTCCTTGTTTAAAGGCTGCTTGAAAGGTTTCTGTTTCCTGCTGCACTCAGAGACCCACTCACACACTCAGCTCACACACTCAGCTCACACACTCAGCTCACACACTGCTCTCTTTGATAGCAGGCCAGCAGAGCCTAAATACCACTGTGGTAACCGACCCGCTACACACACACACACACCCACACACACATACACCCCCCCCACACACACACACACACACACACACACACACACCCCCCACACACACACACACACACACACACACACACACACACACACACACACACACACACACACACACACACACACACACACACCACACACACACACACCACACACACACACACACACACACACGCCCACACACACACAACACACACACACAACCCCCCCACACACACACACCACACACACACACACACACACACACACACACACACACACACACACACACACACACACACACACACACACACACACACCACACACACACACACACACACCACACACACACACCCCACACACACACACACACCCACACACACACACACACACACCAACACACACACACACACACACACACACACACACACACACACACACAACACACACACACACAACACACACACACACACACACACACACACCAACACACACACACCCACACACACACACACACACACACACACACACACACACACACACACACACACACACACACACACACACCACACACACACACACACACACACACACACACCACACACACACACACACACACACACACCACACACACACACACACACCCCACACACACACACATACACACACACACACGCACACACACACACACACACATATACATACACACACACACACACATCACACACAACCCCACACAACGCACGC
>PIJE02001642.1:0-22500 GCA_002895965.2 Coryphaenoides rupestris
CCTCCACCACCACCACCACCTCCACCACCACCACCACCAACTCCTCCACCACCACCACAACCTCCAGCCTCACATGGTGCATGTTCTCTTGCAGAATGCAACGCCGCCATCCACAAGAAGTGCATCGACAAGGTCATCGCCAACTGCACAGGCTCGGCGATCGACAGCAAGGAGACCATGGTAGGAACCTGACAGCTGTCAATCACCCATCATCAAGCCTGTGATTAAAACATAGAGTGCTGATATCATTCAGAAAACATCCTACCCTTTAATCATGCAATTAGGGGGCTCCTGAATAGCCTGTGTCGTGCATGTTGAAGTGTGTGTGTGGTCTGTGTGTGTGTGTGTGTGTGTGTGTGTGTGTCGCAAAGTACAGTAATTATGTTTGACACACAAAGCATACAGTCAGAGATATTTTTTGTTGAAATTGGGAGCAAGGACAGACACACACACACACACACGCACACACACCCACACAGAGACACACACACACACACACACACACACACACACACACACACACACACACACACACACACACACACACACACACACACACACACACACACACACACATTCGCAAGGAAGCCACATACACACACAAATTCACAAGGGAGAAACACCCACACACGCACACACAAGAACACACACACACACACACACACACACCACACCGACACACTCCCCACACACACACACACACACACACACACCAGTGCTTTAGGTATACCTCATTCTCACCGCCTCCGTGTTGCGTCTCTCGCCCGCCCGTCCGCACGTCCACTCAGATCCACAAGGAACGCTTCAAGATCGACATGCCGCATCGCTTCAAGGTGTACAACTACAAGAGCCCCACGTTCTGCCAGCACTGTGGCACCCTGCTGTGGGGGCTGGCCAAGCAGGGCCTCAAATGTGAGGGTGAGAGAGAACACACACACCACACACCACACACACAGATGGGGATATTCACCTGCACACTCTACAATACACACACACACTTATAATATTTTAAGTTAAGATAAGATAAAACTTTATTCATCCCGAAGGAAATTCTTGTGTCAGAGGTTGCATAGCAATATAATAATAACAATAGAGAAATAAACAATAGAATAATAACAATTTTAATTCAATTAAATATAAAATGACATTAAATTAAATTAAATTAAATAATATCAAATTAAATAAAAAATTTAATAAAAAATGTAATACAAAATAAAACAAAATGAATGTTGATATATATTTCTGTATTTGTATTCATTAGTATTGTTGCAAGACTGCCATTGTACAGAATGTCCCTTCGGTATTCAAGATTCAAGATTCTAGAAGTTTAATTGTCCCATGCACACACAGTATGTGCATGTGAAATGGACGGAATGTGCAAAAGGACAACATAATGCAAATAACACGAATTGGAAGATCAGAATCAGAATATCCACAATAGTTACAGTATTTACAGCAGGAATGAGAAATCTAAACACATATGCATACAAACAGCAAGGCATATAGACAATATAGACAAGGCAATATTACAGCAGAAAACAGTACAGACACTTTGACTTTTACTAGTAATTAGCTAGCAGGAAAGGTGTTGCATTAAACAAAGACATAAATATTCAGGAGGATATATTGAGGTTAATTGCTTAAAGTGCATGTTTCATTTCAATTACAAGACTACACAGTGTAGGCTGTAGAGTCTGAGATTTATGTGTGTGTAAATTATTGTAATATTGTAAATATATAAAATATATGGCTGAGAAAGTAGAGAATCTAATATTGCGGTGAGGCTGCTTGAACCAGCCACCCACCACACACACATTCCACAAACACGTCACAAACATGAACTTGAACCAGTGGCGAGATGTGCGATGGTATTGGTCGCGTGTAAGACCCTCGTGTGACCCTGTTCTCTGCAGAGTGCGACATGAACGTCCACCATAAATGTCAGAAGAAGGTGGCCAACCTCTGCGGAGTTAACCAGAAGCTGATGGCTGAGGCTCTGGCCGTCATCGAGACTAAGCAGTCGCAGGTCAGATATACTCTACTTTTGCAAACCGTTTCTAATTTGTCATGTGACTAATGTCGTCATGGTGACGAAGTGACATCACACAACTGGTGAACTGATCAGGTCCACATACATCCTGGTGGACACAATGAATTTCAGTCACATGTCCATTTTGAAATGTCTTGTAATGGCTAACAGTGCTCACAGCTGCTGGTATAATAGGGAGGCAGCTTTAAAGTTTAAGACTTTAGATTCACCTTGTAGTGGTTCAGTGATTCTCTGTTTAACACAGCATGGAAATAAGACAATATTTGCAAATCGTTTCAGGTTACTGTTGTGCATTCTAATGCCCAAACATCAGAATTGGCTGAATTAATCAATATCAATGTCTCACATCAGAGGATTGAATTGACATTCATTGTGCTATTCACAAGTGAAACTTAAAGGTCTGTATGTAAGAATAATGAATCCGACTACATGTAGGATTTTACAGATTTTACAGACAAATCTGAGTACAAAATTGAGTCGGGTCGGATTTCGCGGGAAAAAGGAACGAAGTGACATGCAAGCGTGGATATAAAAAAATAAAAATAATTCATAGCTTTTTTAAATGTGCAGAAGGTTTAATTATGATTAGAACTAACATTAGTTTCTGATTGTTATTGTCTCAACCCACGGAGCTCAGAATGCACTGATTCTTACATATCTTACAGAGTCATCTTTAATGAGGAAAGAGTAGTGTAGAGTAGCTGACTATCGCTGTGTAATGCCAACACTCCCTCCTTACAGGCCAGAACCAGCCAAGACAGCGAGACCACCGGTCGCGAGGGGCCGGTGGGCGTGGACCAGCCGGGCGTGGTCCGGGCGCCGTCCGGTTTGATCATGGCCCTGCCGGCCACCGCAACGCCGGCACGCAAAGGTGAGGACGGAAAATATCAAAACATACATACATTTATTTACAACTTAAAGAACAATTAGAGTTTTCTCAGTCTCAACATCTTATTGTATTTATCTTTATCTTATCTTATCTTTATCTTGTATTATTAGTTTAGCTTATCTTTACTTATTTTATTTTATTTTTAATCTTGGCTTAGTTTAGCTTATCTTTGTTAATTTAGCTTAGTTCATTTACCTTAGTTTAGTTGAGGCTCAGTTAAATTTAGCTTAGCTTATACACACAGTACATATTAATATACGGTATATTCATATCGATATAGATCGATGGTAATATATAAACAGATATTCCGCATCATTCACGGAGGGTGTCTTTCTCCACACGTCCGTCCGTCCAGAGGTCCAGGGCATATCATGGGACATGGCCCCGGGGGAGGGAGAGCGAGCAGGGGCCGTCGTCCAGCGGGGGTCCGGGGCAGCGGTCCAAGAGGAGGACCAGGAGCCCCTCTACGCTGTGCCCAAGAAGCAGCAGCAGGGGTTCAGCCTGGACAACTTCGTCCTGCACAAGATGCTGGGCAAAGGCAGCTTCGGCAAAGTACTTGAACCACTCGATTTGTCAATGCATCTCCCCTGGAAATGTACTTTCTTTTCTAAAAGTTTGCCAACCACTTTTATTTAGGCTTCATTCAAACTGTTTAGTTAGGGGGTCTGATCGTTTAAATGCATTTGAATGTGTCTGGAATGAGTCGAAGGACCAGTCTGCAAATGCTCCTGTAACCATGGATGTAAAAGACATAATCCTATCGAACCATCAACGTCCTGGTTGTCCCATGCCCAGTCCCCTAAGCTAGTAGCCCACATAATGAAACCATTGCCAGATGCAACTAAATGGAAACTCTAAATCCTAGACTGCCCATGTCCATGATTTTTTTTACATACGATACAAACTCCCAGAGCTGAAATGAAGAATTGGTAGAAGAAAGAAGGAACTCAAACTAACTATATCTAAGTTTATCTATTTTTAATCTTTTGTTCCTCTATCACTCATGTGACTGCGAATTAATCGCTTTTATTTTTAGTCACCTTCCTGATTTGTGTGTCAGCAATAGCACTTGTATTGCACAGTGGAATCTTAATTCACTATTTATATTCAATTCCATTAATATTCATGCGTATACCGCAAACATTGGGGGAATCGAGCCCAGAGTCAACATGACCCCGGTGTGTTCTTCTTCAGGTGTTCCTGGCCGAGCTGAAGGACACAGGGAAGTTCTACGCCGTCAAGGCCCTGAAGAAGGACGTGGTGCTGATGGACGACGACGTGGAGTGCACCCTGGTGGAGCGGAGGGTTCTGTGCCTGGCCTGGGAGCACCCTTTCCTCACCCACCTCTACTGCACCTTCCAGACCAAGGTGACACACTATATACTGTATATATATATATATTAAAAACAATAATGATATCAATAATCATTAACAAAAACAATAACAATCCTAATCATCATACATAATAATCATTATGTCTAGCATAAATAATTATTATTTTAATCAATACATAAATACATGTGATTTATCGATATCGATAATTGACCAAAATGTCAACCTCTACTGCAACTTCGATACCAAGGTGACACACTATATACTGTATATATATATATTAAAAACAATAATGCTATAATAACCATTACAATAACAATTATAATCATCAGACATAATATTATTGTCAGAAATAATAGATTATTTTAATAAATACATGACAAATAACAAATTAAATGTCCAATTAACAGAGCTGAATGACGATTACTCCAAAAACATACTTTATTTTGAGTGCGCCCCATCAATGTACGTCGTCATTGTGTCTAACCAAGTATCGCTCGAGGGGAACGTCTCGATCAATGCTGGACCAATTTCAAAAATTGCTGCCCTTAGTCAGTTTGTCGCAAAATGATGGGGAAAATGGGACCCAGGTTGAGGGTTTTGAAGATAAAATGGAAGATGTTGTTGTGCTGTTGTCTTGTGGGTAGTTATCAAGTAATCTGGACACCTTCTAAGAGCTCTCTCATGTCGATGCGTCAACATATGCATCTTGAAGTGCTGGGATCTGAACTCTACTCTGGTCTCTGCCTGACGTGTGTGTGTGTGTGTGTGTGTGTGTGGTGTGTGTGTGTTCCCTGCCAGGAGAACCTGTTCTTCGTGATGGAGTACCTCAACGGCGGGGATCTCATGTTCCACATCCAGAGCTGCCACAACTTCGACCTGCCCAGATCCAAGTACGCCGCTACTTAGCTTCATGTCGGACGCTTTTATCCAAAGCACCTCACAAGGGAGAGTTGGGAACAATCAGAGAATACAATCAAAATGTTGAGGAAAAAAGTGCATTCACTGCACCAAGTTAAAAGAAAAAACTGGAAAGAGTAGCTGTAAGAATCAGAAAGGAAATTAAGACTACATTTCTTTTGGTTTTATTTTATATGGTAACATATTAAAATGAGGGTACATCAATTAACCATTAATTAATTACCATTAGTTAATGATGTAGTAAGCATTATGATATAACATTAGCATAAGGGTTAGGACTATGGGCAGTGGGTTAGGGTATAAATAATGTATAAATTAATACCTTAGTTACGAACACAATTATCTTAGAACACCGTTAGTAAACATGAACACTCGTATTTAAGAATCATTAGTAAATAATTACTAGACCCTTAGTTCACTTTTAATTAATTGTAAGTTAATGCTTGCTACTGCATCAACTAAGTTTTATATTATGTTTACTTAATGTAATGTAATTGTGTTAACTTTTATATTTGTATGTTATTTAAAGCAACTTACAGCTACATGTCATTAGGAGCAACGTACAGTATCTTGCTCAGGAACACCCACAGGTTAGGCTGCAGACACAGGAGATCGAACCCGGGAACTATAGCCGTCCAAAGACAGACAACCACACAGAACTGTTTTTGATGTATTGATTCGTTGAGTCCTGGTCTGCTCAGCCTCACCGCTCTCCCTCCCTCTGTGTCTGCTGCTGCTGCTGCTGCAGGTTCTACGCTGCCGAGATTATCTGCGGACTGCAGTTCCTGCACTCAAAAGGAGTCGTGTACAGGTTGGCACGCACACACACACACACACACGCACACACACGCACGCACGCACGCATGCACACATACATACACACACACACACACACACACACACACACACATGCACACTCATGGATTGCAATATTCTATAACCTTTCTTGCTTCCTTGCCTCCTTCTCTCTGTTCCATCCTTTTCCTTATTCTTGTTTATGTCCTTTTGTTTCTTTGTCCTTTCTCTTCCCTTCCCTCCTTCCTTCCTCCACATTTATTGATATTGATGCAATATAAATGGTAAATGGTAAATGGTAATTGCATTTATATATCGCTTTCATCCAAAGCGCTTTACAGTTAAAAGGTGGGAAATTAAATATGGAACGGTATTTGACACCATCCCCCTGATTATGCACTATACTAAAATTTACATTTACATTTACATTCAGGGAATTTGGCAGACGCTTTTATCCAAAGCGACTTACAAAGAGTACATTTGTTGAAGGAGAGCAGCAATATAATCACTGTGGTACCTGAAGACAAATAAGTAAAACATTGATAAATACTGCTTGTCACTGTTATATGACAAATGTGTCTTAGGACAAGATGTGGAAAATCAATACAGTTTTTAAATCCACATGAAAAGTAAATAGAATGGATGATACTTGATTGTCTGATTCTTCCTCCTCCTCTCCTCTTCCTCTCCCCCCCTCCCCCGCCCCCCAGGGACCTGAAGCTGGACAACATTCTGCTGGACTCCGAGGGCCACATCAAGATCGCTGACTTCGGCATGTGCAAGGAGAACATGAGACAGGATGCGTGGACCTCCACCTTCTGCGGGACCCCCGACTACATCGCCCCTGAGGTGACCCCAAGGCTGTCTTGTTTATGTGTTTATTATGTCTTTATTTATTGAGAAGTCTGGCTCGTTCAAAGGCAGAGGCATGTTATGATGATAGCAGGGCTCGACAGTGATGCGTTGCCGGGTTGCCATCGGCAACCGTTTCGAGGAATTGTCAACCGATTGGCCTTTGGTTGCCATCATGGACCAGCACGTTTTTAAAGGGGCCCTATTATACCACCAGGTGTGGGCGTGGTTAGCCATTTCAAGCTGTTTCAAAGTCATCATGTGACTAACGTTGTCATTGCGATGAAGTGACATCACAAGTGGGAGTGTCCACCCAGATGTATGCCGACTAGATTAGTTTTACAGTCCAGTCCAGTCTAGTCAGCATACAGTACATCTAAGATAAGATAAGATAAGATAAAACTTATTAATCCCGAAGGACGTTCTTGTGCCAGAGGTTGCATACCAATAGACTGATGAAGAGAAATAAACAATAGAATAAGAAAAATAAAATAACAAATAAATAATTTACAGTGAGTCTAGGTCTAAGAGAAAATAAAAAATATAAAAAATATAGGTAAGATATTCAGTCAGCAAAGCAAGACAAGTTGGCAATGGTGTCTAGGTGGACACTCCCACTTGTGATGTCACTACGTCACAATGACAACTTTAGTCACATGACAATCTGTGTGTGTGTGTGTGTGTGTGTGTGTGTGTGTGTGTGTGTGTGTGTGTGTGTGTGTGTGTTGCGTTCAGATCCTGCTGGGCCAGAAGTACAACAGCTCCGTGGACTGGTGGTCGTTCGCGTGCTGCTGTACGAGATGCTGATCGGCCAGTCTCCGTTCCACGGGCGCAACGAGGAGGCCCTCTTCCAGTCCATCCGCACCGACAACCCCTCCTACCCGCCCTCGCTGCCCCACGACGCCAAGGACATCCTGGTCAAGGTCAGTGCTTTATCATTTAAATTTGTATGTGGAAATCTGGTTCTGTGTACATCAAGTGATGACAGTCAAGTGGTGAATTGACAGCAATACGAGTCGACACACTGTGGGAAGCCAAGCCTAATTCTAATATTTAACTCTAATATTAATTTTAATAATCTCCTCCAGCTGTTTGTGAGGGAGCCAGACCAGCGTCTGGGCATCAAGGGAAACGTCAGACACCACAACTTCTTCAAGCGAACCGACTGGGCCGCCGTGGAGCTGCGGCAGGTGGAGCCGCCCTTCAGGCCAACAGTGGTAACTACACCCTACCGTTACATTTACATTTAGGGCATTTGGCAGGCGCTTTTATCCAAAGTGACTTACAAAGAGTACATTTGTTGAAGGATATCTTGCTCAGGAACACCCACAGGTTAGGCTGCAGACACAGGAGATCGAACCCGGGAACTATAGCCGTCCAAAGACAGACAACCACACAGGACTGTTTTTGATGTATTGATTCGTTGAGTCCTGGTCTGCTCAGCCTCACCGCTCTCCCTCCCTCTGTGTCTGCTGCTGCTGCTGCTGTCCTTCCGTGCACGCACTACACTGCAACGCCACACACACAGCACAGCACACACACACACACATACACACACACACGCACACATGCACACATACATCACACACACACACACACACACACACACACACGCATGCACACTCATGGATTGCAATATTCTATAACATTTCTTGCTTCCTTGCCTCCTTCTCTCTGTTCCATCCTTTTCCTTATTCTTGTTTATGTCCTTTTGTTTCTTTGTCCTTTCTCTTCCCTTCCCTCCTTCCTTCCTCCACATTTATTGATATTGATGCAATATAAATGGTAAATGGTAAATGGTAATTGCATTTATATATCGCTTTCATCCAAAGCGCTTTACAGTTAAAAGGTGGGAAATTAAATATGGAACGGTATTTGACACCATCCCCCTGATTATGCACTATACTAAAAATTTACATTTACATTTACATTGAGGGCATTTGTCAGACGCTTTTATCCAAAGCGACTTACAAAGAGTACATTTGTTGAAGGAGAGGCAGCAATATATCACTGTGGTACCTGAAGACAAAATAAGTAAAACATTGATAAATACTGCTCTTCACTGTTATATGACAAAATGTGTCTTAGGACAAGATGTGGAAAATCAATACAGTTTTTAAATCCACATGAAAAGCAAATAGAATGGATGATACTTGATTGTCTGATTCTTCCTCCCCCCCTCCCCCGCCCCCCAGGGACCTGAAGCTGGACAACATTCTGCTGGACTCCGAGGGCCACATCAAGATCGCTGACTTCGGCATGTGCAAGGAGAACATGAGACAGGATGCGTGGACCTCCACCTTCTGCGGGACCCCCGACTACATCGCACCTGAGGTGACCCCAAAGGCTGTCTTGTTTATGTGTTTATTTATGTCTTTATTTATTTCGAAGTCTGGCTCGTTCAAAGGCAGAGGCATGTTATGATGATAGCAGGGCTCGACAGTGATGCGTTGCCGGGTTGCCATCGGCGACCGTTTCGAGGAATTGTCAACCGATTGGCCTTTGGTTGCCATCATGGACCAGCACGTTTTTAAAGGGGCCCTATTATACCACCAGGTGTGGGCGTGGTTAGCCATTTCAAGCTGTTTCAAAGTCATCATGTGACTAACGTTGTCATTGCGATGAAGTGACATCACAAGTGGGAGTGTCCACCCAGATGTATGCCGACTAGATTAGTTTACCAGTTGGTACAGTCCAGTCCAGTCTAGTCAGCATACAGTACATCTAAGATAAGATAAGATAAAACTTTATTAATCCCGAAGGAAGTTCTTGTGCCAGAAGTTGCATAGCAATAGAATAATAGAAAATAAAATAGAATAGAAAAAAAAATAACAAATGTAAAAATGTACAGTGAGTCTAGGTCTAAGAGAAATATAAAAAATATAAAAAATATAGGTAAGATATTCAGTCAGCAAAGCAAGACAAGTTGGCAATGGTGTCTAGGTGGACACTCCCACTTGTGATGTCACTACGTCACAATGACAACTTTAGTCACATGACAATTTGAGATCCAAAGTGACTTACAAAGAGTACATTTGTTGAAGGATACAGCAATATATCACTGTGGTACATAAATTACAAAATTACTATTACTATTCACTATCATCGCCAGTTAGTTCGATGGTCGGGAGCTGGGGATTCAGCATTAAAAGTCTTCTATGCCCACACAAGCATTGGTAAGGTCGGATAAACGTTTCCATGAAAGGTGTGAAGACCCATCACCTTTTACTGTTTAACCGCTTAGAAACACACAAGCGCCTATTGTGAAAATGAATTGTGAACTACTCTCGAATGCAATAACCCCCCAACTC
Source organism: Coryphaenoides rupestris (assembly GCA_002895965.2). Lineage (NCBI taxonomy): Eukaryota > Metazoa > Chordata > Actinopteri > Gadiformes > Macrouridae > Coryphaenoides > Coryphaenoides rupestris. Next base: position 10,151 of record PIJE02001642.1, read on the forward strand.
CAAAACGGTAGGGAAGCAAGTAGAGGTGCACCAGCACAAGATACATACAGAGGGATCATTGGGCAATAGCGTCTTATGAGGTTATTGTGTGCGTGGCTGCAAAATGCGTTTGAGCGCGAGATAAGTGCAGTTTGGACATCCATGCCTCTCGCGACTAAACGCTTGGTGTTTGATGCCTAAACCGATGTTGCCCCACTGTCTTATGATGTACTCATGCCCACACAAGCATTGGTAAGGTCGGATAAACGTTTCCATGAAAGTTGTGAAGACCCATCACCTTTTACTGTTTAACCGCTTAGAAACACACAAGCGCCTATTGTGAAAATGAATTGTGAACTACTCTCGAATGCAATAACCCCCCAACTCCAAAACGGTAGGGAAGCAAGTAGAGGTGCACCAGCACAAGAATACATACAGAGGGATCATTGGGCAATAGCGTCTTATGAGGTTATTGTGTGCGTGGCTGCAAAATGCGTTTGAGCGCGAGATAAGTGCAGTTTGGACATCCATGCCTCTCGCGACTAAACGCTTGGTGTTTGATGCCTAAACCGATGTTGCCCCACTGTCTTATGATGTACTCATGCCCACACAAGCATTGGTAAGGTCGGATAAACGTTTCCATGAAAGTTGTGAAGACCCATCACCTTTTACTGTTTAACCGCTTAGAAACACACAAGCGCCTATTGTGAAAATGAATTGTGAACTACTCTCGAATGCAATAACCCCCCAACTCCAAAACGGTAGGGAAGCAAGTAGAGGTGCACCAGCACAAGATACATACAGAGGGATCATTGGGCAATAGCGTCTTATGAGGTTATTGTGTGCGTGGCTGCAAAATGCGTTTGAGCGCGAGATAAGTGCAGTTTGGACATCCATGCCTCTCGCGACTAAACGCTTGGTGTTTGATGCCTAAACCGATGTTGCCCCACTGTCTTATGATGTACTCATGCCCACACAAGCATTGGTAAGGTCGGATAAACGTTTCCATGAAAGTTGTGAAGACCCATCACCTTTTACTGTTTAACCGCTTAGAAACACACAAGCGCCTATTGTGAAAATGAATTGTGAACTACTCTCGAATGCAATAACCCCCCAACTCCAAAACGGTAGGGAAGCAAGTAGAGGTGCACCAGCACAAGATACATACAGAGGGATCATTGGGCAATAGCGTCTTATGAGGTTATTGTGTGCGTGGCTGCAAAATGCGTTTGAGCGCGAGATAAGTGCAGTTTGGACATCCATGCCTCTCGCGACTAAACGCTTGGTGTTTGATGCCTAAACCGATGTTGCCCCACTGTCTTATGATGTACTCATGCCCACACAAGCATTGGTAAGGTCGGATAAACGTTTCCATGAAAGTTGTGAAGACCCATCACCTTTTACTGTTTAACCGCTTAGAAACACACAAGCGCCTATTGTGAAAATGAATTGTGAACTACTCTCGAATGCAATAACCCCCCAACTCCAAAACGGTAGGGAAGCAAGTAGAGGTGCACCAGCACAAGATACATACAGAGGGATCATTGGGCAATAGCGTCTTATGAGGTTATTGTGTGCGTGGCTGCAAAATGCGTTTGAGCGCGAGATAAGTGCAGTTTGGACATCCATGCCTCTCGCGACTAAACGCTTGGTGTTTGATGCCTAAACCGATGTTGCCCCACTGTCTTATGATGTACTCATGCCCACACAAGCATTGGTAAGGTCGGATAAACGTTTCCATGAAAGTTGTGAAGACCCATCACCTTTTACTGTTTAACCGCTTAGAAACACACAAGCGCCTATTGTGAAAATGAATTGTGAACTACTCTCGAATGCAATAACCCCCCAACTCCAAAACGGTAGGGAAGCAAGTAGAGGTGCACCAGCACAAGATACATACAGAGGGATCATTGGGCAATAGCGTCTTATGAGGTTATTGTGTGCGTGGCTGCAAAATGCGTTTGAGCGCGAGATAAGTGCAGTTTGGACATCCATGCCTCTCGCGACTAAACGCTTGGTGTTTGATGCCTAAACCGATGTTGCCCCACTGTCTTATGATGTACTCATGCCCACACAAGCATTGGTAAGGTCGGATAAACGTTTCCATGAAAGTTGTGAAGACCCATCACCTTTTACTGTTTAACCGCTTAGAAACACACAAGCGCCTATTGTGAAAATGAATTGTGAACTACTCTCGAATGCAATAACCCCCCAACTCCAAAACGGTAGGGAAGCAAGTAGAGGTGCACCAGCACAAGATACATACAGAGGGATCATTGGGCAATAGCGTCTTATGAGGTTATTGTGTGCGTGGCTGCAAAATGCGTTTGAGCGCGAGATAAGTGCAGTTTGGACATCCATGCCTCTCGCGACTAAACGCTTGGTGTTTGATGCCTAAACCGATGTTGCCCCACTGTCTTATGATGTACTCATGCCCACACAAGCATTGGTAAGGTCGGATAAACGTTTCCATGAAAGTTGTGAAGACCCATCACCTTTTACTGTTTAACCGCTTAGAAACACACAAGCGCCTATTGTGAAAATGAATTGTGAACTACTCTCGAATGCAATAACCCCCCAACTCCAAAACGGTAGGGAAGCAAGTAGAGGTGCACCAGCACAAGATACATACAGAGGGATCATTGGGCAATAGCGTCTTATGAGGTTATTGTGTGCGTGGCTGCAAAATGCGTTTGAGCGCGAGATAAGTGCAGTTTGGACATCCATGCCTCTCGCGACTAAACGCTTGGTGTTTGATGCCTAAACCGATGTTGCCCCACTGTCTTATGATGTACTCATGCCCACACAAGCATTGGTAAGGTCGGATAAACGTTTCCATGAAAGTTGTGAAGACCCATCACCTTTTACTGTTTAACCGCTTAGAAACACACAAGCGCCTATTGTGAAAATGAATTGTGAACTACTCTCGAATGCAATAACCCCCCAACTCCAAAACGGTAGGGAAGCAAGTAGAGGTGCACCAGCACAAGATACATACAGAGGGATCATTGGGCAATAGCGTCTTATGAGGTTATTGTGTGCGTGGCTGCAAAATGCGTTTGAGCGCGAGATAAGTGCAGTTTGGACATCCATGCCTCTCGCGACTAAACGCTTGGTGTTTGATGCCTAAACCGATGTTGCCCCACTGTCTTATGATGTACTCATGCCCACACAAGCATTGGTAAGGTCGGATAAACGTTTCCATGAAAGTTGTGAAGACCCATCACCTTTTACTGTTTAACCGCTTAGAAACACACAAGCGCCTATTGTGAAAATGAATTGTGAACTACTCTCGAATGCAATAACCCCCCAACTCCAAAACGGTAGGGAAGCAAGTAGAGGTGCACCAGCACAAGATACATACAGAGGGATCATTGGGCAATAGCGTCTTATGAGGTTATTGTGTGCGTGGCTGCAAAATGCGTTTGAGCGCGAGATAAGTGCAGTTTGGACATCCATGCCTCTCGCGACTAAACGCTTGGTGTTTGATGCCTAAACCGATGTTGCCCCACTGTCTTATGATGTACTCATGCCCACACAAGCATTGGTAAGGTCGGATAAACGTTTCCATGAAAGTTGTGAAGACCCATCACCTTTTACTGTTTAACCGCTTAGAAACACACAAGCGCCTATTGTGAAAATGAATTGTGAACTACTCTCGAATGCAATAACCCCCCAACTCCAAAACGGTAGGGAAGCAAGTAGAGGTGCACCAGCACAAGATACATACAGAGGGATCATTGGGCAATAGCGTCTTATGAGGTTATTGTGTGCGTGGCTGCAAAATGCGTTTGAGCGCGAGATAAGTGCAGTTTGGACATCCATGCCTCTCGCGACTAAACGCTTGGTGTTTGATGCCTAAACCGATGTTGCCCCACTGTCTTATGATGTACTCATGCCCACACAAGCATTGGTAAGGTCGGATAAACGTTTCCATGAAAGTTGTGAAGACCCATCACCTTTTACTGTTTAACCGCTTAGAAACACACAAGCGCCTATTGTGAAAATGAATTGTGAACTACTCTCGAATGCAATAACCCCCCAACTCCAAAACGGTAGGGAAGCAAGTAGAGGTGCACCAGCACAGATAAGGATCATTCGATTGTGTGTGTGTGTGTGTGTGTGTGTGTGTGTGTGTGTGTGTGTGTGTGTGTGTGTGTGTGTGTTGTGTGTGTGTGTGTGTGTGTGTGTGTGTGTGTGTTGCGTTCAGATCCTGCTGGGCCAGAAGTACAACAGCTCCGTGGACTGGTGGTCGTTCGGCGTGCTGCTGTACGAGATGCTGATCGGCCAGTCTCCGTTCCACGGGCGCAACGAGGAGGCCCTCTTCCAGTCCATCCGCACCGACAACCCCTCCTACCCGCCCTCGCTGCCCCACGACGCCAAGGACATCCTGGTCAAGGTCAGAGGTCACCGGATGACATGTGCTTTATCATTTAAATTTGTATGTGGAAATCCGGTTCTGTGTACATCAAGTGATGACAGTCAAGTGGTGAATTGACAGCAATACGAGTCGACACACTGTGGGAAGCCAAGCCTAATTCTAATATTTAACTCTAATATTAATTGTAATAATCTCCTCCAGCTGTTTGTGAGGGAGCCAGAGCAGCGTCTGGGCATCAAGGGAAACGTCAGACACCACAACTTCTTCAAGCGAACCGACTGGGCCGCCGTGGAGCTGCGGCAGGTGGAGCCGCCCTTCAGGCCAACAGTGGTAACTACACCCGACCGTTACATTTACATTTAGGTCATTTGGCAGACGCTTTTATCCAAAGTGACTTACAAAGAGTACATTTGTTGAAGGATACAGCAATATATCACTGTGGTACATAAATTACAAAATTACTATTACTATTCGCTATCATCGCCAGTTAGTTCGATTGTCGGGAGCTGGGGATTCATCATTAAAAGCCTTCTATCCCGGTGGTGACATCACAAATGGGTGTGTCCAGTTCACCCAGATGTCGGCCTATGGTAGACAAATCAATCAATTTGGTGGACCATACCAGCTACCGAACCGTACCAATCGTACATCGTTGTGGGTAGAAATTGGTGTCCTGATTCAAGATTAAGATTCAAGATTCAAGAAGACTTTAATTATCCCGAGGGAACTTATCGTGCAGCATACAAGTCAGAAAGAACACAGGGGAGAAATATACACCACACCAATATACAGTCTAAGGAGGGACTGCATTGAAAAAACAAAATCAACTCACTCAACTGTGGTAAAATACTTTGCAGAAGCGTGCCACACGTTTACGAAAGATGCCTGATTTATTTTTGCACCCACAGAAATCAGCGAGCGACTTCAGCAACTTCGACAAGGAGTTCCTGAGTGAGAAGCCGCGACTGTCCTACGCCGACCCCGCGCTCATCAACAGCATGGACCAGACCATGTTCAGAAACTTCTCGCTGGTCAACCCCAACATGCCCCCCCGCCCGCGGCAAGGCCTCCTGAACTCCTGAGGGAGGAGGAGGAGAGAGGGGGGGAGAGGGAGAGAGAGAGAAAGGGGGGAGAGGAGAGAGAGAGAGAGAGAGAGAGAGAGAGAGAGAGAGAGAGAGAGAGAGAGAGAGAGAGGCAGGCAGGGGGAAAAGAGAGAGAGAGACAGGTATGGCCCTCGTCAAGGCCTCCCAAACAGAAAGAGAGAGACATGTATTGCCCTTGTCAAGAGAGAGGAGGGGGAGAGAGAGAGAGACAGGGGAGAGAGAGAGAGACAGACAGACAGACGGGGGGGGATGAGAGAAAGAGAGACAGGTATTGCCCTCGCCAAGAGGCGAGGCCTCCTGAAGAGAGAGAGAGGGGGGAGAGAGAGAGAGAGAGAGAGAGAGAAAGATAGATACAGTATATTACTGAGGGTCTGAGCACTAGCGAGCCTGGGCGTCCCCAAGTCCAATAAGTAGCCTAACTGAGCCTAAAACCAGACAAATACTCTACACACACACCTCTGATATCGCCACGGCGACACCGACGACGACAACTTAGCTTCACCAACGAGATAAGATGGAGGACTTTATTCAAGGACATGAACATGAATTGAACATGAATTTCTCCATAAAAACTAAGTATTCAGTGTTTTGTACGACTATGGGTCCAGTGGCCCGTCAGAATTGCTTTTTTTTGTGTATTTTTGAATCTAGGTGTTGACGGTCCCTCTGTGTTACTGTACCCGTGTTTACTGTGTAGTGTTTTTAAGTCTAATCGTGTTCTGTGGCCGCTGATCGATTGATTAACATGTAGCATAAAACTAAACTACTGAATCTGTGGTACTTTCGTGGTACTAGGTTGTTTTTTTTTTTTTACAGCCTAAGGTGATTGCAACTCAAAGAGCTTCACACTTGATGTCAGAAGGGTTAGAGGTTCTTAAAGTTTGACTTCAAGGGTCTTAAAGTTGGCTTTTATTTGTTTTATCCAATGCTTTTCCTGTGTGGTCAATGAACATTTTGTAGTTCATTTTGTAGTCCGTTTTCTCGAGTGTTTGTGTCGGTGTTCTTTCGGGAGGGAACTGCAAACTGCCTTTCAATGGGCAATAAATAAGCCAAGACCGGCCTGCAAGTCAGTCAATAAATGGAGCGGTCGCGTGAAACCATCCCACCTGCCCGGCATCGAGGGTGAAAGGCGAGATGGGAGAAAGACGAGATGTTTTCCTTCGCCTTGCCTATTGATTTTTCACTCGTAGGGCAGCAGTGAAAGACATTCAAGTTATCCTTCGAGGCATATTTTCAATCTTATCTCACCGATCTATTCATACCAGGGATGCAGTTGTTGCCAACGGTTCCCAAATTCGTCATTTGTGCAGACAAAGGTAGCGAGGAGATCAGGGTGCAGGCAACATAAGACGTTCATTTGCATAATATGCCGCAGACATTGAAATGATACAAAACCGGTTGAAATTCGGCCTTAAAGTTTCCCTTTAAAACTTGTTTTAGAGCCTCTGAGATCAGTAAACATGGTAACAGAGATATATTCCTGTAAATGTTGCCTGAAATGCTCCCCTCAACACCACAGCGTGAATCAGATTTTAAACATTGTAAGGGACATTTTGTGGGCGTTCTGGAACACATGAACTCGTGAATTAATAATACATTTCCCGCTCTAAATATAACCACCATCACCGCCGCCACCACCGGGCAGTCACATGCAAGCATGGTCTATTTTAAGCTGTAAGCAGAATGCAGCGCAATGTCAGACAAGATCTGCCATGAATCACATTCTAAAGAAGCAGTAATGACACACGAGTCATGAGATTCTTTGACATCCATTTTATTGTGGAGGGGGTGTGGTCAAACTATGTGTGAGTGTGTTCTCCAGGTCATTCTCTGAACCTGTAGTGAATAATAGACTATTTAGTGTGTTGCAGGATCTAGCAAGAATAGGTCAAATAAAAATGTACAAAATAGTAGTTATAATAGATCGCATAAATAAAACATTTTGCTAGTCTGCGACATGTGACATTCAGAATGAGCATTTATTTACGGCCGTTGGTTTCATAAAATCACACCCGTACACAGATATTTTAAATATTTGGCTTCAATGTTTTTGGGTGCCAACACAAATGGCAAATCCTGCCAGAAAGAAAAAAAAATGCAGGTGCTTTGAAAAACACCAGTAATGCCCACATGGAACAGGTCCCAGTCGAGGGTCCAGTCGAAAATAAATACATGCGAACGCACCGCACACACACACACCACACACACACACAGTCACTTTGTGACTAATTCTCAAAAGCTGTATGAAGTTCTGCGGTACTTGGCATACATGAGGGTTTCTAGTCTCATTTTTTGGAGTTTAAGACGGAGCGTAAAGACTGGGTGGACGGTATTCCACACGTCTCGTTTATATATACTGTATATATATGGTTTTTTTTTCTGGTCTCTGTCTGGCTCACCCTCTCAAGTACAGCCTATCGGGGAGTGTGTTGTGTAGTGGTGTGTGTTTGGCTTATAGGGACGTTTAGCGTAACAGTCCGGGGAGGGGATAGGTCTTCCTGTTTTGCGTGTTGCCATGGTAACTCCATCCAACATCCGCCTTCTAGCGCCACAGTGCCCCCCCTTCTCCATCGTGGTGGTTCCTAGGAATCCACCCAGTGATTCCACTGTCGGTGGCTACCTCCCCATCAGCGCCTCCTACTGGTGGTGGCGGCGCTGGCGGACGCGGAGGCCACGGGGCGTTGCGGCTGAGCTGCGGGAAGCGGACGGTGGGCGTGCGCGCCGTGGGCCCGTAGAGGCCCAGGTTGCGGGCGGCCGCCGACTTGCGGGGCTGCTTGATGCAGGGGAACGGGGAGAAGAGATGGGGGGGCGGCAGCTTGGAGGACCCAGGGTGGAAGAGGCGGAGGAAGAGGAGGAGGAGCAGCGGGAGGAGGCGAAAGAGGAGCAGCCCAGGTCCGGGGTGGACGGAGAGGAGGGCGGCAGAGGAGGAGGAGCCCTGCAGGTGGAGGAGAGGGAGGAGAGGGTGGGCATGGAGGGGAGGGGGACATGATCAGGGTGGAGGAAGAGGGTGGAGGGGGTGGAGCCAACAGGGCGCCGCCGGCATTGTCCGTCGCCGGAGGAGGAGTCAGACCCCTTGCGCCGACGGGCGGGCTGTGATGGCGGGGGCAGCAGGATGGGGACCGGGGCGGGGTCTGGGGTTGGGGTTCCGGGGGGGGTACGGCGGGGCGCACGTGGTCCGGGCTCCGGGGACCCCCCGTGGGGGAGGACCGCCGGGGGTCGGCAGCGGTCAGCTCGAGCGAGCCCAGGCACTCCTCGACAGGCCCGCTCTCCTTCTGCAGGCTCCGCCTCCTCCTCCTCCTCCTCCTCCTCCACAGCCTCGGGGAGCGTGGAGACCGGGGATGGCGAGGTTGGCAGGCTGTTCTCCTCCTCTTCCTCCTCCTCATCCTCCCCTTCTCCCCGCCTCTCCGTCTTGCATCTCCTCCGCTGGGCTCCATCATCTTTTCTCCCAGATCTTTTCCCCTCCTCCTCCTCCTCCTCCTCCTCTTTGCCCCCTTCCTCCTCCTCCTCCTCATCGCCAAGCTCCTCCGAGTCTACGAAGCCCAGCTGGGCGCGTGTGCGGGCCATGCTCCGACGGTGTGCACGTACATGCGCGCGCCAAGGTGATCCACCACCACCACCACCACCACCACCACCACCACCACCACCCCCAGCCCCACTACCACCACTACCACTCCCACCGCCCCCCAGCGTGGTGGGCAGGCCCAGGCCGGTGTTGGGGGTGCCGGGCGCGGAGGTCCTGGAGCTGCGGGGGGCCGAGCGGATCCTCCTGCCCAGGAGGAGGTGGTTGACCACAGGGCTGGAGGGGTTCAGCTGGGAGGCCAGCACATTGGTGGCCGGACACTTGTCTGTGTGACAGATAAAAAAAAGGAAAACTAAATGTACAGAATGTAACCATCCCATACACAAGAGAATTATCCATCATGCTTAGTTTTTATGTTATTTTTTGCATTTTTTCTAATTTCTATATTATTACTATCTGTTTAATGTTCAATGATAAGCACCAATTTCACAAAAGCACATTCCTTGTTTGCAAAATCTAAGGCAATCAAGCACATATGATCCAATGTGCCTAAAGGGGAGAGGATTTATACAAATACAAAAAATACAAAAAACCACATTACCATTTTTCAAGGGGGGTTAGGGTTAGTGTCCATTCGAAACATAGAGCACAACAATGCAATATATATGTTGTTCTTATCCACTGGGAAATCATGTCGAACACAAATCACATAAAAAAAAAGAGCACTATACAAAAACTGATTTGTGAGAATTGAAGATGGAGTCCATTCCAGCAGATCCGCTGTACGGAAGGAAATATGTCGGTGTAACAATACCCCGGGAGATGTTGGGTTACGTGAAACAAGAGCAGAGAGGATCCCAGGAGACGGAAGAGAGCTCGGGAAAGTATTTTAAGCCGGAGAGAGGAAGGAAAAAAAAAGAGGAAAAACCAAGGAAACACAGGGGCCGAAAAAATTGTATTTTGCCTGGAGTAGGAAATCAAAGAAATGAAGAATAAAATACAAAAACAGCCCAGAGAATCCAAGCAAAGTCACTTTGTGTACACGACCACTGGAGTGTTTCACGTTCAACGTTCAATCTCAACGACCTTGGACGCCGGATGCCTCCGAGAGCCATTTACTATTCATTCTGCTCTCGTTATTAAGAACACGATAACATTTGGAGTTTGAATTGGAATTCGCCTGTGTTTCAAAATGGCCTCCGCTACTCCAGTGACGCACGTCGTTGGTGACTTTGGAAAGTGACGCAACCAACCAGAGCAACATGGCTGCTGCTGCTTCCCAGACGTTAATCAGACACTCAAGGGTGAGACTTGAGCCGGGAGACCGTTCTTTAAAGTGGGACCGTCATGCTAGCTAATTTATAATATAAGATCATACTTTTGCCCAACACGCATATGAATCGGTACTCTCTTACAAAAATTAACAAGTGTGACAGTTCCTCTTTAATAGTTATTGAGGTATTGAGAATCAAAGGCATAAGTCATTATTTCCATCCCTGATTGCTTTTGTTAACTCAATCAAGAGTCACTGGACAAATGTGATCATGCCCCTCCTTTCTGAAAACCGATTGGTTCAGCCCCAGTGTGACTGGTGCAATGGATTGTTACCATTAGTGGGTGGCTTGGGGGGGTTCTGAGGTCCTGGTCCTGGTGAGAGTCTCATTTGAGGCCCTGAGGGTCACACACCAACCAATCGTTAGTCAGTTATGATCTGCTGCTGTGTGCATTGGTGTGTGTGTGTGTGTGTGTGTGTGTGTGTGTGTGTGTGTGTGTGTGTGTGTGTGTGTGTGTGTGTGTGTGTGTGTGTGTGTATACACAAGTCTTAAAATTCTAATAATGAAGAATGTTAATCCAAACAGCCACCCGTCGGTGGCTGTTTGGATTAACAAGCTTATCCATTTTGTCATGTAGCTGATACTTATTCTCATGGAAACGTATATTTGCACAAATTATTTCTTTGACTAAAACTAAAACGATAAAGCGGTTTCTGATTCCTATTTATTTATTGGGGGGCAGGTAGTGGCTTGGTAGGGCACCGTGCTCCGACAGCGCCGCCTACAGGTTATACTGCGATACATCGGGGGCGTTCAAACCCGCAACCCGCGGCTGGGAGTCAAACCTCCCTTACCGCTATGCTATGCTAGCGTCGGCGCTCTGGTAGCGACGCGCTAACTGTTATTCTGCATTCCATTTGTGCTCGGAAGTCGGAATGTCCGAGTTCCCAGTCGGACATGCAACTGGAACGTGGGTGTAACGTCATTCCCAGCTCCGACTTCTGAGGTAAAATGGAACACAGCCCCGGAGCTTGTGGTGCATTCCATTTGTACTCGGAAGTCGGAATTTCCAAGACCGGCCCGTACCTGTGCGTATGCAGAGCTGCATGGCCTGCTGCTGCTGCCGCCGCTTGATGCGCGCGTACTGCTTCTTCAGCGCGCCGATGTCCGTGCTCATGCGCTCCATCATCATGCTGTTGCTGGCCACCGCCTGCTGCTGCTGCTGCTGCTTCCTCCGCCCCTTGGTGGCCACGCCTCCTCCTCCTCCTCTTCCTCCTCCTGATCCGGAGCCGAGACCACCGCCGCCGCCGCTGGCCACCACCGCCCCGGGGCTGAGCTCGGCCATGTTGCCCTGCCCACTGTGCTGATCTGTGGGGAGATGGGAGAGACGCAGGGGGGTGGGTGGGTGGGTGGAGGTGTTAGGTGGTGGAGGTGGTGGTGGACATGTTAGCCTCTGGTTGTCTAGCACCGGCCAGAACTAATGAAAAGGTCAGAGCTCATATAAGTGGGTGCAAGAATAAAAAAAGAAATACGATTCCTTTAAAAATGTATTCTAAAAACTTTGGCATGCAAGTAGTATCCACCAGATACTACTTGCAGTGGTCTTTTTCTGGTCTTTTTTTTACTGTAAATATTGTAAATATTCTGATTCTGATCCCTCCAACTCAAGTTATCTTTAGTATTATTTTGCACATTCCGCTGAGCTTCGCCACTTTTCATTTCACTGCATATCATGTATGTGTATGTGATGAATAAAGATCTTGAATCAATAACAATAAGACGCGTTAAAATGTACCAACGGTGAGTATGCATCTTGTGTACACTGTATGATTGAGGCCCCGACGAAGACTACGAGAATCAACACTTTTAAAGTCAGTCAGCCAGTCAGTTAGGGTGAGCGTGAGGGCCGTGTCGTCTCAAATAGCATTTAAATAAAGATGTGTCAAACGGGTTGGGTGTGTGTGCTGGTATGCTGATGCGGCAGAAGGCTACGCGTGTAGCGTAGCGTAGCGCCTGAGGCTAGCCTGTTCCCTCTGCTCTCTACAGTGGTTCACTAGTGCTCCGTGAGTCGCTACAGCGCTGGGGTTTTTCAT
>PIJE02001642.1:27500-91345 GCA_002895965.2 Coryphaenoides rupestris
TGCCGCAAGAATTTCCTTCAGGATTAATAAAGTTCGATCTTATCTTACAGAATATACAGTATACATACAATACCTATATTGCTGTTAATTATAGTGTATACAAATTATACAATACTGGTTTGGTGTAAGCCTTAATCCAACAACCACTTAGAGACATACATCTTGTGTATATAGAAGGAAGGGTGTTTCCTTGCTTCCTTCCTCTCCATCTCTTTCCCTTGGGTCCTAGACTAAACAGACCGATAGTCCGATAGCCTATTGGATAGCCTTGTGCAGTCGACGCCATTCAAACGTTATAAAGCTTTATGAAGCGTCCTCGTGACCACAACTCCACTCAGCACTGAAAAACCCAAGCCAATAGATGGCGGCACAATGTTGTTTGTACCGGTTTGTTTGTTTTGCTTTACGTGGTAGTGGTTGCACAGCATGTTGACAACGTACCAACATTTTTATTTGTTTGTTTGTTTGGTCGGTTTCAAAGTTTGGGTCTGGACTAAAGCATGGCCGGCATGCTACATAGTACATACATACGATGAAACACCAAACAAAACAACAAACAGCCAAAAATTGTAAGGTTTACAGTTCATAACATGTCAAATGATTGATGCAAGGCAATGCAACATTTTAAACTGGTTTCACACCGTTTACATGTTCAGTCTGACTTTGCGTTGACTCTAACCGCTGTCCATGGGGGAGGGGGGGGGATTGGATTTACCCTAACCAACTATAGACCAACAGACCTTAAACACACACACCCACGCCCACACACACAGAGGGAGCACACAATGCGGTTACCTTGACGATCTGGATGCCGAGGGAGTCGTCGTCAGGGTTACTGCGCTCGTTGAAGGCGAATCGCAGCGTCTTCTCCCAGTCGATGGAGATGCTGTGGAGGTACTGGTCGGCCAGGGTCAGCCACACCTGCAGGTGCAAGAACATGGAGGACATGGAGACCATTGCGTTTGTGCCAGTGGGGTATACTGATGTATACTGGTGTATATTCCACTGACTTCCACCCCCCCATGGGCACTACTGAGTTACATTAACGCATATCTTTTATTTAAATTGAACCTTTTTAATAGCTTATTTTTTATATTTTTTTAGATATACTGTATATTTCTATACTTTTTTTTCTTTTCTTTTTTAGAATTTCTATGTTTTTACTCGGTTTAATGTTCAATGTTCAATGTTAGGCACCAATTGCACAAAAGCACATTTTGTTTGAAATGCATCACTTCTCAATGGCGGAGAAATAGAAATGGAGGGAGAGCGAAAGGGGCCAGCATTCGTAATACTTAACTAATAATCATATGTATTCTAGTATGGCTAGTATAATGAAATAGTAGGAGTATTGTATGGGCACTGGTTTACTGTATGGTTATCAAGGCCTCGCATGAATGGTTCAATTCAAAAGCAAGATAATCCGACGACAGTGAAAGCCACAACATTTAAATACACGGCAGGCAGCGTAGAAACTTTCAAATAAGTTAACCCCTTAGCGCGTCCTCTGGCCTAGTTAGACTACAGGATGAAACTAGCTTTGTGCGTGTGTGTGTGTGTGTCGTTGCTGTAATTTACCCGTTTCCTCCACTCTTTGGGGATCCCGGTGGGCAGCCTGGCCACGGATTTGAGGGCATCGTACCACTGGGAAGATTCAAGAATCAAGAACTTTATTTGTCACATGCAGTATGTACAGGATATGCAGTGAACTGAAAAGTGGCGATGCTCAGTGGAATGTGCAACAGAATACTAAAGATAACTTGAATTGTAGGGATCAAAACCAGAACACCTAATATATTTACAGTAAAAAAATAGGCCTATATATAAAAGCCAGTATAATGTACAAAATTGGGTAAAAATATAGAATAAGGTGAGTACCGACCATGTATGTCTGCATGTGTGTATGTCATGAAGGTATGAATGTAACAAGGAAACACACACACACACTTTGAGAAGGATGCAAGCAACTACAGTTGAGGGTAAACAGTAAATCGTGACTCGGGAGAAGGATTCATGTCATGGGGGGCTGTGGGGGGTATTTGTCACAAGGGTATAATATTTCAATGTCTGTCCAAGAGCAGCGATTAATAAACAGGATATTATACTCACTTGCTGGAAGCCATTCTTGCCCAGGGACGGTTCAATGGAGAACTTGAGCCGAGTGTCAACTCCTACAAAGCAAAGCAAACAGCACATCGGGTTATATTATCATCATTATAATATTAATAATAATAATAATCTGGAACACCTGTCACCTTTTTTAACTGTAACAGGTAACAGACCATATATGGTCTTCCCACTCCTGTCCACAGAGAGGGGCAGAGAGCTCAGACAGTGGGCTCTGTGATGTGGCCATTTTACATTTGACTTGATTAAATATGCATAAACATGGACTAATTCCCACGGAAATGTGCTTTTTTTGTTTACATAGACACGCATGTAGCTTTGCCTTAATGTGTAGTGTACCCAAATGTGACCAGATTGTCTGTCGGGCACATTATGAAGATCCAAAAAGCACCGCAAACACTGGCCAGACATACAGATCTGGGTCACACAGCTTAACAGAGCAGACAGACAGACATCTCCAGCAAATTAAAGAAACATAATATTGGAAAAATGTTCCTCTGGCCCCATGAAGCTCCAGTCGCTGTCCTTCGAGTGCGTGGTGCTGATTGCGCAATTCAAGGGGCGCAAATCGGGCACGACTAAATAATCTTCTATAATAAAAGCACCACATCGCGGGAAAAATCTCCCCCCTAACCCAAAAAAATAAATAAAAACAAATTAAAACCTCTAAGCTTAAGACAAAAATGCCACTTGCGTCAAGTCCTCCTCCCCAACATATCCGCTTGAGCGCTCGACAGCCAACAAGTCTCATTCATAACAGGCCTCAACAAAACAATTCAAGTTTTAAACGCTATTTGAGAATTAAAACGCCATCATCAACACATCACCATTATTTCCCTCTGGAGACGTCTCGGGTGCGTTGTCCTGCGCCATTGTATTGTGTGCGTGTGTGTGTGTGTGTCTCATGTGTTTACACAGTTGAGCTGGGAAAAGGGATTAAACACACAGAAAGCCCTCTACTACTTCCGGTCTCCACGCAAACACACACCACACACCACACACACACACACACACACACACACACACACACACCACACACACACACAGCACACACACACACACACACCACAACACACACACACCACACACACACACACACACACACACACACACACACACACACACACACACCACACACACACACACACACGGATTTTGGGCCCCGTGAAAAGAAAAAAAGTCACATTATTTGACAAGTTTGCATGGAGTATCTTACTTAAGAGAGCATTATTTTCTTCATGTTTGTTTAAGTATTTATTTTGTAAGAGGGGTGACAGGGGCCCTCCAGTATATTTTGTTTTATTCTTTTGTGATACAAAATTTCAATCCATCAACCAAATTTATTTTAGCCAATTTTACTGTAGTTGTGTCACTAATTACTTAAATAAATAAATCCAAATAAAAACAAACTTTTAATTTCAGGCTTTTTTGCATGCTTGGATCTGCACCAAACATTTAAAGTGACGCACGCACACACACACACACACGCGTCACCTGGCTCCAGCGTGCACAGCAGCCGCGGCGCGCTGCGGGAGATGCCGTTGCGTTTCTTCAGCACGTTGCTGATGAGGTTGCCCACCGCGCCCCCCCCTCCTCCTCCGGACCCGCATCCGGAACCGAACCCGAACCCGGACCCGAACCCGGACCCGGACCCGGACCCGTGCTGCTGCTGCTGCTGCTGCGACCGAGACCTCACGTACGCCCGGGACCGCCTCGATCCCGCGGCCATGAAGCGCTCCTGCCTCATCGGTCAGCGGTGGTGAACGAATACGCAGAAAGAACCGCCGACCATCCAATGCGTCTGTCTGTCTGTCTGTCTGTCTGTGCGCCGCCTTTTTATTGGAGTCGGGTATTTTTGATCGCTCCCGGGAAGATGCGTCCATTCAGAACCGTTTCATTGGGGGCTGATGATCTTGATCACCTCAAATCGTTTTCGTTTTCCCGTTTTTCTTCCCGACAAACGAGGGAAACTATATGAAGACGGGATCCGAGACGGAGAGGATGCTGATGCTGATGCTGGCCATGATGATTGTGCTGGCCCACCGCTTGTGTCGTCACAACTAGGGGTGGGGTGTGGGTGGAAATAAGGATGCGAGGGAAGAGAGAGGGAGAGAGAGAGAGAGAGAGAGAGAGAGAGAGAGAGAGAGAGAGAGAGAGAGAGAGAGAGAGAGAGAGAGAGAGAGAGAGAGGAGAGAGAGAGAGAGAGAGAGCGAGAGAGAGAGAGAGAGAGAGAGAGAGAGAGAGAGGAGAGAGAGAGAAGGGGATGAGGTAATGTGTTGACAGAAGACCAGGCTTTCTGAGCATCCGGACAAGAGCGGGTCGTTTTTAATGAATGAAAGGGGCCTACCAAGTGTAATTTGTGACTTGAGTTGAGGTGGGACAATGATGGCAAATGTTTTAATTTAATCTCAGTTATTTTGTTATCGAGTTTTTGTAATTTTAAACATTTACATTTACATTTAGGGCATTTGGCAGACGCTTTTATCCAAAGCGACTTACAAAGAGTACATTTGTTGAAGGAGAGGCAGCAATATATCACTGTGGTACCTGAAGATAAGAATAGAGCTGTTTACGAGCATTCATATTTAATAGAAGAATAGAACGAGTTTCATAATTGCAAGTTGCCTGCATAATAGCTGGGATAGAGCAGACGTGCCATTCTGAGCATGTTACCAACATCTAAGAACATACAATATGCCAAGCAAGTGGTAGAACATAAATCGCATAACGATGTGTTTATAATGAAATTGTAACAATTGTAATTTAGCATTCTAGCAGTTTTGGTCACCGATCGACCGAACTTCACATGAAAAAAAAATGGAAATTTATCATTTTAGTTAGTCATCTACCTTTCATAAAGGATAACAATATTTTACAATGAGTTGGATTGGGGGGGAGGACAGTAGGCGGGTAGCGAAGGTGTTTCGACTCTGAAAAGGTACTGGGTTTGATTCCCAATGTCTGGACGCTACCTTGTACAGAAAGATGCTTGCCTGTAACCCCCCAATACCGGCTCCTTAATGACATGCCTCTGAATTTAGAATCAGTCGCTTTCAAATAACAACTGATAAATAACAACGATGGTGAAGCCAGCGAGATTAGGCACACAATACGCACAAAGACAATTGGGGGAAGAGTCATCTCACTTGGGACAACACATTTTGCGCTCAAAATTAAATTTTGTGGCAAATGTCAAAAACTATTTCTTCAGCCTCACAGAACCAGAGCTCAGGCATGACTCTGTGTTGCCACAATCACAATCGCGAATCGCGTCACAGCAAACCTGCTAAGCAAGCAAAGTGTCATGATGATATTATTGTGTTAACTAACGGGGTGGCAGTAGCTCAGGAGGTTAAGAGCGGTTGTCTGGCAACAACAGGAAGGTTGCTGGTTCGATCCCCGGGCTCCGCCTCCTAGCCAAGTGTAGAGGTGTCCCTGAGCAAGACACCACCTAACCGTAACTGCTCCTGACGTGTTGGTTGTTACCTTGCATGGTTGGCACCGCCGTCGGTGTATGAATGGGTGAATGTGAGGCAATACTGTAAAGAGCTTTGGATAAAAGCGATATATAAATGTGATCCATGTACCATTTATTAATGACTCAGCAGGGGTCATTATTATTATTATTCGCATTAATACAACCGAACGCCACCAAGTCACATTCCCTTACGTCGTTTTTGCGACACGGCCTGTAGGCAGGCGGTGATGATGTCGTAGTTCTTCTGCAGCTTGTGGTGCAACCGGTCTCGCCGCTTCAGCTGCCGGAGGAGCTTGGTGGACTGCAGGCCCGTGCGGTACTTCACCTCCTGGATGATGGCAGACAGCTCCCCTGGGGCTAAAAAGTAACAAAAGAAAACCCACAAATACAATATTACCTTGCAATATTACCTTTCACCATCATGTGCAATATTCATCATGTCATGTGCAATACTACGTCTCATTACTACTTCTTAGTACCATTGGCAACTTGTTTTGTTTAAATATCTTACCTATATTTTCCTTTTAGGCTTTTTCACTGTATTTACATTTATTATTATTATTCTATTGTTATTTTTTATTATTCTATTGCTATGCTTATGTTGTTGGTATTTTGAGCAACCTCTGGCAAAATAATTTCCTTCAGGATGAATAAAGTTCTATTTTATCTTATCTTATCCTAATCTAAACACAATCCCGACCACGATCTGGATTCCATCCCAGTTTCCAAGATGGCATGTGTAAACGAGCAAACCAAGAATGAATTTGTATTTTTTATACAATGCTGAGCACATTGAAAAACATTGTTGTTGTTGTTGTTGTTTTGGCTGGAGTGAGCAAACATCAACCGATCCACACCAGGAAATACAAATCGCTTGCACTTCCTGTCCGTTCACCTTGCACGAAAAATACAATCTCCTCGGAGGTGGAGGTGGGGAAGGGGTTGATGTTGTACGTGTACTTCTCTCGCAGCTCTGCCAGCTGGGGGAAGGGGAACGCCGCCATGGAGTACACCTCCTGGTGGGGGGGAGGAGGAGGAGGAGGAGGAGAGAGGAGGGAGGAGGAGGAGAGGGGGGGGGGGAGGAGGAGGAACAGGGGGGAGGAGAAGGAGAGAGGGGGAGGAGGAGAGAGGAGTGATGAGGGGAGGAGGAGGAGCAAGGAAGGGGAGGAGAGGATGAAAACTAATAAATATGTCACTATTCGAATACGATTAGCATATTTTAAAGGTGCATTGTCCGGCATACAGACCACTAGGTGGCACAGTGCGACTTTCCATCCATCTAAACAGAAGGAGTCATATAGAGATGTAGTACTATACATATTTGTATGTTTTATTTTTACTTGAGTGTGTATTAGGGCTGAGTCATATGAAAAACCACCGCGATATATACGGTATATTGCAAATTTTACTTCTAAAACAGTCTAACTGGGGCTCATTACGTTGAAGTATAAAAAGTACGCTATCGGACTTACTTCCTTTCTCACCGATCTAAGGGCATGTCTTCTCGTCGTAATTCATTTATAGCGTAAAATTGGGCATCACGATAAGTAATCAAGTCTCATTTCATGGCAATAGAATACAAAAATAACTGATGGTACACTGTGTTATTGAATTATTGCCCAGCTCTAGGGTGCTTAGCTGCAAGTGTCTGTGTGTGCGCATGTCCGTGTCCGTGTGGCGTGAGCGTGAGCGTTTACGCGGCATGAGGGTTGCGTACCAGCATGAGGTCTGTGGAGTGAATCAGGCTATGCTCCAGCATCTCCTGCGTGAGACAGCCCATGATGCTGTAGAACTCATCCGCTGACTGGCAATAGTCGATCCTCCTGACGGGTGGGAGAGAGACACCGAGAGAGACAGAGCGGCAGAGAGAGAGAGAGAGAGAGAGACAGAGAGAGAGACGAGAGACAAAGAGAGTTGGTGGAGGATGTGTGTGGTCAATTCTTTTACGATTGTGTGGAAAAGTTATTGTGATGTGATTTCATATTTTCTCTCCATCCCAGTTCATACTTATTGAAATTATCTCATATTGAGATAATCATCTATTTTGAGCCCAAGCCCCCAAAAAAACTGACGTTGCACAATATATGGAATGCATCATCCATCGAGTCCATAAACAAAATAATACAAAATCTACGACCACGAAAGAACTACAAAAAAGCCAAGTGGTCGCAACTCACTCTCCCAGCCTCTCCCAGATGGCCAGGGCGACGCGCAGCAGCACCTCGGAGCCCTCGAAGAACACCGAGTCCCAGATCTTGAGCACCGTCTGCGGGGGCAGGCAGGTGGCGAACATGGTGAGAAACCACTGCATGGTGAACACGTTGGTCAGGGGCGGCTCGTAGCTCCCTGCCCGGAGAGAGAGAGACGGAGAGGAGGTAGAGAGACACAGAGGAGGTGGGGGACAAAGAGAGAGAGAGAGAGAGAGAGGCTCAGGTGAGTTCAGGTAAACTGGCCGAGTCATTTCCCCTCAATTTTCCACAAGACCTACTCCAACTGCATACAGGTTTTAGACATTTATAAGCTCAACTTCATAACATAACATAACTTTAACATAACATTTTCTATTAAAGGCACTATGTGTGACAAATTCCGTCTCATTACTGGCCCCTTTTGGCCGGTAAGTGAACTGCGGCCTTCAGAGTACTCGAGTGCGAGTTGCATGGGTTGAGACAATAACAATCGTAAACTAATATTAGTTATAATCAATAAACATTGCATTGAAACCTGCTCTATTCTGATCTTCATGTACCACAACGATAAATTGCTGTCTCTCTCTGTACTCATTGCAAGTTGCTTTGGATAAAAGCGTCCTACCTCCAGCTTCTTTGTTGGCCGACTTCTGAAGATGGTGGAGGTGTTGGGAGAGCCGTGGCAACTTGAGACGAAGCAGGTCCCGGAAGACGGCCATATCCACTGAGGGAACGAACACACACACACACACACACACACACACACACACACACACACACACACACACACACACACACACACACACACACACACACACACACACACACACACACACACACACACACACACACACACACACACACACACACACACAGTTAGATGAAAGGCGGCGTTGAGACAGTTGTAGCTGTGGGTGTGTGTGTGTGTGTGTGTGTGTGTGTGTGTGTGTGTGTGTGTAGGCGTGTGTGTTTACCTGAAAGTGCCTGCAGGTTGTTGGCAAAGTAGTTCTCTGGCAACACCTTGTCAATGAGATAAATCATCACCTGAATTCAGAAAGAAAAACAGCTGTAGCCGGCTTTCCGTGACGCGGACGGACGACCGGCCGATGACGCAGGAAAGGCGGGAAAACACCCTCTATCTCGTCTCCGCTTATCAAGACAAGACGCTCAGTGCTTCGTCAAGCTAACGCACGTGACGGGTGCGTTGGATGTGCGTGAATTACGGCGAGGGGGGGGGGAGGTGGGGGGGGTGATCACCGTGGCAACCCTGGCATAGAGCTTCCTGACCAAACTGACCACTTAACAAAACGACAGGACGCTGTTAACTTAAGGGTCAGTTAGCACCGGTTACCCACAGACGGGTGAGGTTGGGGTTGACAGCCAGGGATAGCGCCCCCCCCTCATGGGCTGTATTGTTGTAAATCGCACCGATTTCTGACCGCAAAGTCAAGGTCCTTTGGTACATTTTTATTATCCTACTGTTTATTTCTCTATTGCTTTATTCTTTTGCTATGCAATCTGCCGCAAGAATTTCCTTCAGGATTAATAAAGTTCGATCTTATCTTACAGAATATACAGTATACATACAATACCTATATTGCTGTTAATTATAGTGTATACAAATTATACAATACTGGTTTGGTGTAAGCCTTAATCCAACCACTTAGAGACATACATCTTGTGTATATAGAAGGAAGGGTGTTTCCTTGCTTCCTTCCTCTCCATCTCTTTCCCTTGGGTCCTAGACTAAACAGACCGATGTCCGATAGCCTATTGGATAGCCTTGTGCAGTCGACGCCATTCAAACGTTATAAAGCTTTATGAAGCGTCCTCGTGACCACAACTCCACTCAGCACTGAAAAACCCAAGCCAATAGATGGCGGCACAATGTTGTTTGTACCGGTTTGTTTGTTTTGCTTTACGTGGTAGTGGTTGCACAGCATGTTGACAACGTACCAACATTTTTATTTGTTTGTTTGTTTGGTCGGTTTCAAAGTTTGGGTCTGGACTAAAGCATGGCCGGCATGCTACATAGTACATACATACGATGAAACACCAAACAAAACAACAAACAGCCAAAAATTGTAAGGTTTACAGTTCATAACATGTCAAATGATTGATGCAAGGCAATGCAACATTTTAAACTGGTTTCACACCGTTTACATGTTCAGTCTGACTTTGCGTTGACTCTAACCGCTGTCCATGGGGGAGGGGGGGGGGGATTGGATTTACCCTAACCAACTATAGACCAACAGACCTTAAACACACACACCCACGCCCACACACACAGAGGGAGCACACAATGCGGTTACCTTGACGATCTGGATGCCGAGGGAGTCGTCGTCAGGGTTACTGCGCTCGTTGAAGGCGAATCGCAGCGTCTTCTCCCAGTCGATGGAGATGCTGTGGAGGTACTGGTCGGCCAGGGTCAGCCACACCTGCAGGTGCAAGAACATGGAGGACATGGAGACCATTGCGTTTGTGCCAGTGGGGTATACTGATGTATACTGGTGTATATTCCACTGACTTCCACCCCCCCATGGGCACTACTGAGTTACATTAACGCATATCTTTTATTTAAATTGAACCTTTTTAATAGCTTATTTTTTATATTTTTTTAGATATACTGTATATTTCTATACTTTTTTTTCTTTTCTTTTTTAGAATTTCTATGTTTTTACTCGGTTTAATGTTCAATGTTCAATGTTAGGCACCAATTGCACAAAAGCACATTTTGTTTGAAATGCATCACTTCTCAATGGCGGAGAAATAGAAATGGAGGGAGAGCGAAAGGGGCCAGCATTCGTAATACTTAACTAATAATCATATGTATTCTAGTATGGCTAGTATAATGAAATAGTAGGAGTATTGTATGGGCACTGGTTTACTGTATGGTTATCAAGGCCTCGCATGAATGGTTCAATTCAAAAGCAAGATAATCCGACGACAGTGAAAGCCACAACATTTAAATACACGGCAGGCAGCGTAGAAACTTTCAAATAAGTTAACCCCTTAGCGCGTCCTCTGGCCTAGTTAGACTACAGGATGAAACTAGCTTTGTGCGTGTGTGTGTGTGTGTGTGTGTCGTTGCTGTAATTTACCCGTTTCCTCCACTCTTTGGGGATCCCGGTGGGCAGCCTGGCCACGGATTTGAGGGCATCGTACCACTGGGAAGATTCAAGAATCAAGAACTTTATTTGTCACATGCAGTATGTACAGGATATGCAGTGAACTGAAAAGTGGCGATGCTCAGTGGAATGTGCAACAGAATACTAAAGATAACTTGAATTGTAGGGATCAAAACCAGAACACCTAATATATTTACAGTAAAAAAATAGGCCTATATATAAAAGCCAGTATAATGTACAAAATTGGGTAAAAATATAGAATAAGGTGAGTACCGACCATGTATGTCTGCATGTGTGTATGTCATGAAGGTATGAATGTAACAAGGAAACACACACACACACTTTGAGAAGGATGCAAGCAACTACAGTTGAGGGTAAACAGTAAATCGTGACTCGGGAGAAGGATTCATGTCATGGGGGGCTGTGGGGGGTATTTGTCACAAGGGTATAATATTTCAATGTCTGTCCAAGAGCAGCGATTAATAAACAGGATATTATACTCACTTGCTGGAAGCCATTCTTGCCCAGGGACGGTTCAATGGAGAACTTGAGCCGAGTGTCAACTCCTACAAAGCAAAGCAAACAGCACATCGGGTTATATTATCATCATTATAATATTAATAATAATAATAATCTGGAACACCTGTCACCTTTTTTAACTGTAACAGGTAACAGACCATATATGGTCTTCCCACTCCTGTCCACAGAGAGGGGCCAGAGAGCTCAGACAGTGGGCTCTGTGATGTGGCCATTTTACATTTGACTTGATTAAATATGCATAAACATGGACTATTCCACGGGAAATGTGCTTTTTTTGTTTACAATAGACACGCATGTAGCTTTGCCTTAATGTGTAGTGTACCCAAATGTGACCAGATTGTCTGTCGGGCACATTATGAAGATCCAAAAGCACCCAAACACTGGCCAGACATACAGATCTGGGTCACACAGCTTAACAGACAGACAGACAGACATCTCCAGCAAATTAAAGGAAACATAATATTGGAAAATGTTCCTCTGGGCCCCATGAAGCTTCCAGGTCGCTGTCCTTCGAGTGCGTGGTGCTGATTGCGCAATTCAGGGGCGCAAATCGCGCACGACTAAATAATCTCCGATAATAAAAGCACCACATCGCGGGAAAAATCTCCCCCCTCCCCAAAAAAAATAAATAAAAAGAGATTAAACTCTAAGCTATAAGACAAAAAGCCACTTGCGTCCAAAGTCCTCCTCGCCCAACATATCCCCTTGAGCGCTCGACAGCCAACAAGTCTCATTCATAATCAGGCACGCAACAGCCTCAAAAAACAATTCAGTTTAACGCATTTGAGAATTAAAACGCCATCATCACACATCACCATTATTTCCCTCTCGGAGACGTCTCGGGGTGCGTGTCCTGCGCCATTGTATTGTGTGCGGTGTGTGTGTGTGTCTCATGTGTGTACACAGTTGAGCTGGGAAAGGGATAACACACACAGAAAGCCCTCCTACTACTTCCCGGTCTCTCAACACACACACACACGCACACACACACGCACGCACACACACACACACACACGCGGTTACAGCCCCGTGAAAAGAAAAAAGTCACATTATTTGACAAGTTTGCATGGAGTATCACACTTAAGAGGACATTATTTTCTTTCATGTCTCTAATTATTTATTTTGTAAGAGGGTGACAGGGGCCCTCCAGGTAGTATTTTGTTTTATTCTTTTTGATACAAATTCAATCCATCAACCGAATTTATTTTGCCAATGGTTAGCTGTAGTTCACTAATTACTTAAATAAATAATCCAAATAAAACACAATTTTAATTTCAGGCTTTTTTTTTGCATGCTTGATCTGCACCAAACATTAAAGTGACGCACGCACGCACACACACGGCCACGCACGCACGACACACGGACACACACACGCACACGTCACCTGGCGTCCAGCGTGCACAGCAGCCGCGGCGCGCTGGGAGGATGCGTGCGTTTCTTCAGCACGTTGCTATGAGGGTTGCCCACCGGCGCCCCCCCCTCCTCCTCCGGACCCGCATCCGAAACCGAACCCGAACCCGGACCCGAACCCGGACCGCGGACCCGCGGACCCGTGCTGCCTGCTGCTGGGACTGAGACCTCACCGTACGCCCGGGGACCGCCTCGATCCGCGGCCATGAAGCGCTCCTGCGCTCATCGGTCAGCGGCGGTGAACGAATACGCAGAAAGAACCGCCGACCATCCAATGCGTCTGTCTGTCTGTCTGTCTGTCGTGCGCCGCCTTTTATTGGAGTCGGGTATTTTTGATCGCTCCCGGGAAGATGCGTTCCATTCAGAAAACCGTTTCATTGGGGGCTGATGATCTGATCACCTCAAATCGTTTTCGTTTTCCCCTTTTTTCTTCCCGACAAACGAGGGGAAACTATATGAAGACGGGATCCGAGACGGGAGAGGATGCTGATGCTGATGCTGCCATGATGATTGTGCTGGCCCACCGCTTGTGTCGTCACAACTAGGGGTTGGGGTGTGGGGTGGAAAACTAAGGATGCGACGCGGAATGAGTGATGTGGGGGAGGAGAGAGAGAGAGAGAGAGAGGAGGAGGAGAGAGAGAGAGAGAGAGAGATAAGGGGATGAGGTAATGTGTTGACAGAAGACCAGGGCTTTCTGAGGCATCCGGACAAGAGCGGGTCGTTTTTAATGAATGAAAGGGCCTACCAAGTGTAATTGTGACTTGAGTTGGGTGGGACAATGATGGCAAATGTTTTAATTTAATCTCAGTTGATTTTGTTATCGAGTTTTTGTAATTTTGTAAATGTGCAATCATTCCACTCAACAAATTGGTACATTTACATTTACATTAGGGGCATTTTGGCGCTTTTATCCAAAGCGACTTACAAAGAGTACATTTGTGAAGGGAGGACAGCAATATATCACTGTGGTACATAAAGATAAGAATAGAGCTCTTTCCGAGCATTCATATTTAATAGAGAATAGAACGAGTTTCATAATTGCTAGGTTGCCTGCATAATAGCTGGGATTAATGAGCATGGTTACCCAACATCTAAGAACATACAATATGCCAAGCAAGTGGTAGAACATAAATCGCATAACGATGTTGTTTATAATGAAATTGTAACAATTGTAATTTAGCATTTTAGCAGTTTTGGTCACCGATCGACCGAACTTCACATGAAAAAAAATGGAAATTATCATTTTAGTTAGTCATCTACCTTTCATAAAGGATAACAATATTTTACAATGAGTTGGATTGGGGGGAGGACAGTAGGCGGGTAGCGAAGGTGTTTCGACTCCGAAAAGGTACTGGGTTTGATTCCCAATGTCTGGACTCTACCTTGTCAGAAAGAGCCTTGCCTGATAACCCCCCAGATACCGGCTCCTTAATGACATGCCTCTGAATTTAGAATCAGCGCTTTCAAATAACCAACTGATAAATAACAACGATGGGAACTAGCGAGATTAGGCACACAATACGCACAAAGACAATTGGGGGGAAGAGTCATCTCACTTGGAAGTCATTTCCCCAAGTTTCAAAGTGGAAAAGCTTCTCTCTTCATGGAGAATAATACACATTTTATGCACAAAATTTTTGTGCATTAAAATGTCAAAACTATTTCTTCAGCCTCTCAGAACCAGAGCTCAGGCATGACTGTGTTGCCACAATCACAATCGCGAATCGCGTCACAGCAAACCTGCTAAGCAAGCAAAGTGTCATGATGATATTATTGTGTTAACTAACGGTGGGGTGGGGGGGGCAGTAGCTCAGGAGGTTAAGACGGTTGTCTGGCAACAACAGGAAGTTGCTGGTTCGATCCCCGGGCTCCGCGCTCCTAGCCAAGTGTAGAGGTGTTCCTGAGCAAGACGCCTACTTAACTTGCTCCTGACGAGTTGTTGTTACCTTGCATGGGTTGACGCCGCCGTTGTGTATGAATGGGTGAATGTGAGGCAATACTGTAAAGCAGCTTGGATAAAAGCGATATATAAATGTGATCCATGTACCATTTATTAATGACTCAGCAGGGGTCATTATTATTATTATTCGCATTAATACAACCGAACGCCACCAAGTCACATTCCCTTACGTCGTTTTTGCGACACGGCCTGTAGGCAGGCGGTGATGATGTCGTAGTTCTTCTGCAGCTTGTGGTGCAACCGGTCTCGCCGCTTCAGCTGCCGGAGGAGCTTGGTGGACTGCAGGCCCGTGCGGTACTTCACCTCCTGGATGATGGCAGACAGCTCCCCTGGGGCTAAAAAGTAACCAAAGAAAACCCACAACATTATAAATATTACCAATATTACCTTTCATCATCATGTGCAATATTCCTCATGTCATGTGCAATACTACTTCTCAATACCATTGGCAACTTGTTTTGTTTACTGAATATCTTACCCATATTTTTCTTTAGGCTTAATTCACTGTAAATTTGTACATTTATTATTGTATTATTTTATTGTTTATTACTCAGTAGTTTCTTATTCTATTGCTATGCTTATGTTGTTGGTATTTGAGCAACCTCTGGCAAAATAATTTCCTTCAGGATGAATAAAGTTCTATTTTATCTTATCTTATCCTAATCTAAACACAATCCCGACCACGATCTGGATTCCATCCCAGTTTCCAAGATGGCATGTGTAAACGAGCAAACCAAGAATCAATTGTATGTTTTATACAATGCTGAGCACATTGAAAAACATTGTTGTTGTTGTTGTTGTTTTGGCTGGAGTGAGCAAACATCAACCGATCCACACCAGGAAATACAAATCGCTTGCACTTCCTGTCCGTTCACCTTGCACGAAAAATACAATCTCCTGGCAGGGCTGCGTCACGCATTGCGTTCAGATCTTCATTATTATTATTATTATGATTATTATGGGATGTGTTCGGTGCAGCAAAGCATTACATAACCGCCTCCTGAGACGCTGTGTTTTTCCGTGCTGCAGCTAGGGCAACAGCAACAGGCCGCCTCCCACAGACCTGTACCGCTTCCAATGCACCAATGAGAGGCAGCTCTGTTCTCGCTGATAATCTCATCTCCAATCTAATGGGACAAGGATCTGCTTTGCCACTTGTCAGCTGTAAACCTAAACCAGGTGTAAACCTAAGCTGTAACCATCTATAACATCGTGCAAAATATATTTTACTAGAGTTCTGATTCAAATAAAAGTAAAACAAGAAACATGTATGTTATGTTATGACAGCAGGTATGAAATTAGTTGCAATCTGTTGATTCGCCTAATCTGTTCCCAACTTTTCAATATCACCAACACTTGTATCGAGGGCATGGGCAAAATCTCAATATCAATATTGCCATTGTGTCAATATTGTGGAGATGCCTCTTGGTGCTTCCACAAAGTATTTAAACAATGGGATGTTTCATAAATAATCATCAGTGAAGAACTGTGGATATATTATAATGACGAAGGCAAATAATAGAACAGCTAGAACTAGCACATTCGAGAAAGCTACATCCACTACTGTAAAGCAGGCCTCACGAGCAGGAAAAGGCAATACTTGTGCTTATGTTATAGGCCATATATTGCTCAGCCTAAGTACTTGTATATCCGAGGTGACTTGCAGTAAATGGAGCCGGTAGACAGATAGAGACACAGACACACAGTTGTAAGAAGATAGCATTTCAGTCATTTGTATTGACTTGGTCTTCCTGCTTCACTGTGGCACCTGAACCTGATGACAGATAAGCAGCCATGTCTGTTCCCACAGCCTGCAGTGTGCTGCAGCAGCAGCAGCCGTGTTCCTGATATTAGTTAAGTGTATTGTTTTGAAACCGAAATTGAAAAGTTCAATGACAAAATGGTCATTTGGAGAAAACTAAAATGGACGAACAAATATTGTATGTTCTTAGATGTTGGTAACATGCTCAGAATGGCACTTCTGCTCTCATCCAGGCTATTATGCAGGCAACTTAGCAATTATGAAACTCGTTCTATTATCCTTGTAAATATGAATGCTTGAAACCTGCTCTATTCTTATCTTTATGTACCACAGCGATATATTGTTGTCTCCTTCAACAAATGTACTCTTTGTAAGTCGCTTTGGATAAAAGCGTCTGCCAGGTGCCCTAAATGTAAATGTAATACATAGTTTGTGATTCTTTAGACACACTTAACATATAGTGAGCAAGCATTTTACACATTATTACACATATTAAACATTATTAAGATTAGCAAAGTGACAAATAACTTTCCACAAAACCATGAGGGTGCCATACAGTTAGTTAATCGTCTGCCCCACACCCTGAAATGCAACCTCAATAAAATCAGCAAACCAAACAAAGCTAACTGAAATAAAAATAATTAACAAAAAAAAACATATCCTGGTCAAACAGGACTTTCTTGACCTTTCACCTTTTCTGCTCTTGGCTCTGGGTCTCTGTCAGCACAGACCCAGACGTTTTTACAGGCAATAATCAGTTGAACTCCTTCCCAAATGTCCTACCACCACTCACTGTGCAACAACCTAATTGAGATGAACCCACACAGACAATTAAGTTGATCAACAAAAAGCATATGAGTAATTTATTTAGATAAATGGTGTCATCTGACGTCAGTAGTGGGTGGATAAAATCCATCACAAACTTCAATGAACTTTCTTTCTTATGCAGCATTGTTGTAAGTAGACACACACACACACACACACACACACACGCATGACTTTTCTGACCTTTCTGCGCCAAATAGTTCATCTGGTGTCTCCTGGTGCGCCTCTCCTGCAGCTCCTGCAGGAAGCTCGACCCCGTGTTGCTGCGACCCGCCACGGCGTCGGAGCTGGACGCCTCCGTGGAACTGTCCAGGCTGTCCGCGTCGGTCCGCCTGCCGCCGCCGCCGCCGTACGCGTCGTACAGCTCCACCAGCAGGCAGTCCACGATGGACGTACGCGGCGGTCCTTTCGTACAGTAATAATCGTCGTCATCTTCATCGTCGTCAAGTGCGGGGGGGTCTTCTTCGTCGAGCACCTGTCGCTGGAGCGCTGATGTGTCACTAGTCAGTCGGATCTGGTGGTCGGCGGCGGCGGCGCCCCACTGCTGGAAGGCGCAGAAACCGTCGCGCATGTCCACGTCCATTCCTAAAGGTTCACCTGTTGCGCCGATCGGCACCTGCGACTCCATTTCTTCTCAGGTGACTTTAAAGTCGTCGTTTTTAAAACTGTGTGTGTGGGGTCGGATCCCCCTGTTCCTCCACCTGCACAGGTACAGCGTTGATCACTATATTGAACCCGTGCCTATGTTTGATCGTTCATGTGCAATAGCCCTCATATGGAGTTAATGTCCGGATGGGAGATCCGGCTGCATTCCTCTCCTCTGCGCCTCCTCTCCTAGGGAGGTAGGGCTGGTTGGCTTTGTCACACACACACTTTAATTTCCTTCCTGAAACTCCACCAGAAGGCTGTTGACTTACGCCTTTAACAGTAGCCCGGCCCACTCCCGAAGTTTCCTGGAGTCCCGCAAACTTTTCTTTTCCAACGCGCGTCCTGTGGTTGCGCAACAGATGCGCAGACAGATGCCGCAGCTCGCAGTCGCGCAATCGGGAGAGATCGCCCAAAGAAACCCATGCATTTGTGGACAAAATACTTTTTCAGACATTCCTTTATGACTAAATTAACTCGCACACTTGACACATGCTGTCGTGCAAAGTTATTTATATTTGTGGTATACTCTATCTAGGCGCAATAGGCAGCGTGCATGCTTGTTCTTTGTATAACACTGTATAACACATAAAATATATTTGTATATTTTGACTGTACATTTGTAAATCTGTATTTTTATTACGTTGATTTCTCTATTTTATTGTACTGTATTCCCGTTGCAACCTGGCACAAGAATTTACTTCGGGATTAATAAAGTTCTATCTTATCTTATTTAATTTATAAAAGTTGCATTGCAATCGTTTGGAATAAAACGCATACGCAAAAAAACAACAACAACAATGACTTCGTGTTTGAGAAGCAGCTGACTCAAGGCTTCCGTGGCTCCGGATCACGTGACCCTACAGACCCGGAAGTGGCAGAGTGTGTCATTCTCTCCTCCGCTGTGTGTCGTATCTCGGAACTTTGCTCTATTTTATACAACACACGCACACACAACACACTACGTCCCCTTTTGTGTTGTAGGCCTAATACAGTTTAGTTGTTTGAAGGGGGACGACTATGGCGTTTGCGCGACACGGTCTGTGGGACACGTTTCTGCGCTGGTTTGTAGTCGTCTGCGTCACTTTGTGGACTGCTGGTGCTGGTGGTGGTGGAGCCGCAGCCAGGTCGCCTCGGAAGCCCAACGTCCTCCTGGTCCTCACCGACGACCTGGACGTCGCCATCGGGGGTCTGGTGAGTGGACCGCGGGGGTCTCAACTCGGCGACCTGCCCCGTGTGTCATTCCTTAAGCATCAGAAAGTGGACAGTCAGGACACAATACATACCCCACGTTGACCTGTTTTGATCATCATGTGTTGTTATAGATGGTCCTTCATTTGCTAAACACTTGATGTCACCAGCCTTAAGCATCAGAATATTAACAATCAGTACACACGAACTACCCATTTTGACCCATCATGTGTTTATTATAGATTGTCCATTAAGTCCACTTAATTGTTAATGTGAATCTGCCATCCACATATGAACATTTCCTTTTCTCCAAGTCTCCTGATCACTGCTGTTTCCCCCTCTCACCCCTGGTGTTCACAAGGGTCCATGTTTAGACTTTGGCATGTAGAAGTGGTGTGAGGTGTGAGTAAAGTGGATGTGTTATGTGGTTGTAGAGTTGTGTTGTTAAATGCTGTTTTTAAAAGGGCTTGGACAAGGCAATACAATCAAGGGGATCTGTGTCACCTTCATGTGACATAGAAAAATTTAATTCATAAGCGAGTGGAGCTAATGCATATACACAATACTGTTTATGTGAATATAGGTTTATGCCCAGTTTATTTCAAGAATAGTCCTGAAACTTCTCTGCTCTTCGCTTTCAGAGTCCACTGGTCAAGACTAAAAAGTTGATTGGAGATGCTGGGATCTCCTTCACAAATGCTGTAAGTAGCCCTAACCTTCACTACACACCGCTAGTTCTGATGAGTTTCCATGACTCCAGAGTCCATGCCCAGGCCTGCCTTTAGTCTCGAGTGCTCATTTAAACGTTGGTATGCATTCAAAAGAAAGTATGCTTTCGGGGAAGTTGTTTGATTTAAGTGGACAGTCGTGAAACAAATGTAAATGCATGTACTGTATGTGTGCACACATATGCACATGCTAACTATAAAAATGTTAGGAAACGAGTATTTCTTAGAAAACCAAAACTCTGAATGTCATTGTGTGTTGCATGACTCACTATTACTATTCGATTAATCCACCATTTTCTCTCTCTACAAGATTCAAGATTCAAGAACTTTATTCGTCACTTACACATACACGATATGCAGGGAAATGAAAATATCTTCCCTTGTTCATGTCCCCGTCCTCACCACTGCCACCACCAGTTCGTGGCCAGCCCGCTGTGCTGCCCGAGCCGGGCCAGCATCCTGACAGGCAGGTACCCGCACAACCACCACGTGGTCAACAACACGCTGGAGGGGAACTGCAGCAGCGTGGCCTGGCAGAAGAGCCTGGAGCCCCTGACCTTCCCCGCCCTGCTGCACGCCAAGGCCAGCTACCAGACCTTCTTCGCCGGGAAGTACCTCAACCAGGTGTGGTGGATGGAGAGGGAGGAGGAGATGACTCGTGAAAAGATGGAGAGAGAGAGAGAGAGAGAGATCGCTTATACAACAAAGAGCAAGGGCGAATAAATTGAATAAGTTAGTCCTCTGACCTCCTGCACTTTTGGGTTATTGCAACTATTTCATCGTAGACTCCTAATACGGTTCACTGTCATGAGGTGGACTCACCGTAGGACCCCAGGGAACTGTGTGTCACTTTTGGTGGCCCTGTTGAAAATACCACCAGGCCCTTGTGATTTGCTCACATGATGACCGACATAAGGAACTGCAGTCTTCTGATTGGCTCACAGTGTGCGTTGGAGGAGGTCATGTATATTTCTGTGCGCGTGTTTATTTGTGTGTGATGGTGATGCCGCTGTTCCTCATTTTGTGTGTGTCTGTGTCTGTGTGTCGTGTCTCTCTCTCAGTATGGCGACGCCAAGGCTGGCGGTCTCGGCCATGTCCCGCTTGGATGGACCCGGTGGATCGGATTGGTAAGATTCGGACCATCACATCTTCGCCAATGGCCAGTTGCCCCCAGCAGGGTGTTCATTGTCCTATTCTCAATTGTGCTCCACAGTAAAAATGTTTCAATGATAATAATGTTGCCCAGGAGCGGAACTCCAAGTACTACAACTACACGCTGTCTGTGAATGGCAGCCTGAGAGTCACGGGGCGGACTACAGCAAGGACTACCTGACGATGTCCCTGGTGGGTTCTCGTCATCACTCCAGCTTCGCTCAGACGGTCGCTATGGCACGTTTGCGTGCGCGTGTCGTCAATGTAATGTCGCCATTCATCATAATTAGGGAGTGCACGATACCGATACCAGTATTCGGTATCGGTCCGATACTGTGCTCATGTACTCGTACTCGGTATTCGGTATCGGCAAGTACCCAAATGTAAGTACTTGTACTTGTACTCGGTCTGAAAAAAAGTGGTATCGGTGCATCCCAATCACTTGTAGAGCCACTGAGCCCAATGCAATATATTGGCAGTAAAAACAACATACATTTTTTCCTAAGTAGTACTGACTGAGGCTGATTGACAAGTACAGTCAACTGATAGACTCATTGATTGAGGTTGTATGGCGTCCTCTCCCCTCCCCTCTCCCAGGCCAACGTGTCGCTCGACTTCCTGCGGCACAAGTCCAAGAACGAGCCCTTCTTCATGATGGTGTCCACGCCGGCGCCCCACTCCCCCTGGACGCCGGCCCCCCACTACCGGGACAAGTACAACGACACCCGGGCACCCCGGGACCCCAACTTCAATGTGCACGGGAAGGTGGGTGTTGGGTGTTGGGTGTGGTGAAAGTGAAACCTTTTGTATGTGGTGGTGGTGGCGTGTGTGCGTGTGAGTGTTCTCGACTCTAATTTCCTGTGAAACGGACACAGACCGACCGTGTGACTGACAGGAACTGAGGAGGCGACATAACAAAATAGTGCCACAGAGCACTGTGCCACCACTGCTCATTTCCTCTAAAAGTGTCTCAAATGTTCATGTGTGCGTGACTTCAAATCAATCTCACAAAGATTTTACAAAATTTTACCTCGATTAACGAACTATTATTTATTGTATGTACACCTTTTACACTGCCCTTGTAGATAAGGTCTGTAGCCTACTATAAATAAATATGCTCGACTGTCGAAGCTGGGATATTTTTTTGAACTTGCAGAGATTAACTATTGAAAAAAAACCAAAAAAGGTTGAAATTAAACGACATGAGCGAGATTAAGTCAGTGTGAGAGGTTCTAAATGTCGGTTTCGATACGTTTTCGGTGAATTTTCCCGGCCCTAAACTGGAGTGTTTGGGTTGTCTGAATTGAACTCAAACAGGATATGTATGTTGTAACCTCCTCCTCCTCCTCCTCCTCCAGGACAAACACTGGTTGATCAGACAGGCCAAGACCCCCATGAGCAACTCGTCTGTTGAGTTCCTGGACAACACCTTCAGAAACAGGCAAGACCTGCTCTGTCCCACCACACCCCTGCTCCCCCCTAACAGCTCACACACATCTCACATACATACATCACACCCTCCACCATTTCTTTGAGTCATTCTGTTTCTTAATGACTCATTCCTCATTCTTCCATTGGTCCTTCATTTTATTTCAATTTTTTTTGTGTTGCTACCGAAGCAGAGACAGTTGGTGGACATGCGCACATGTCCGTATCTGTTCATAATCTGTCATCAATTGTGTGATTTTAGTGCTGGCCGATGTTATCAAAAATATAATTGTTAGGAAAAAAAAGTCACGTTTTATGTTGAATCAAACGTTCAAATTATTAAGACTGTTTGAATGTTTGTTCATTTAACATTTCTCTCTTTTGTATAATGAATCATTAATTTTAACATTCACAAATTAAATGTCACTTATTTTGCATTTATGTTTCGTATATTCTGCTGTAAATGCACTATATAAATATAATTGCCTTCTTGCACAGATTGGAAATCTAGACATATGTATGTTTTATTGGTTGCACTGTGTCCCTCCGGCCCGCAGGTGGCGCACTCTGCTGTCGGTGGACGACCTGGTGGAGCGCCTGGTGCAGGAGCTCGAGGCCCAGAATGAGCTGGACAACACGTACGTCTTCTTCACCTCCGACAACGGATACCACACCGGTATGCGCGCAGTGGGTGTAGGCTCATACTTATCTGATTTATGAAAGCAAGTTTTGTATGCATGATCAAATGTACTTGGAAATATGAATGTCTCTGTCCATCTGGCATCTGTCCGTGTCTCAGGCCAGTTCTCCCTTCCTCTGGACAAGAGGCAGCTGTACGAATTTGACATCAGGGTCCCGCTCATGGTCAGAGGGCCCAACATCAAGGCGAACCAAACCAGCCCGGTACACACACACATGCACACACACACACACACACACGCACACACACACCGCTTCCTCTCAATCCATTGTTGTCATTGTTGCCACACCGCCACCATGTGGTTCTGGTCGGGTAGTTCATCGATGCTTTGCGTTGGTCTCTTATGTGTGTGTGTGCCCCCCCAGCTGCTGGTAGCCAATGTGGACCTGGGCCCCACCATGTTGGACATCGCGGGCCTCGACGTCAACGGAACCCTGATGGACGGCATGTCCTTCCTGCCCGTCTTGGTATGCAAACGCAAACGCTGATTTCTCCGCAGGACTAAATTGATCGAGAGAGAGTCGGGGGAAAGCCCTTAGTCGATTAATCTATAACTTGAAAGGTACAGTTGTTTGCTTTTCTAGCGTTGACAACATTCAGACACTCGGAGTCACACTCTGATCGCTGACGACGCAGGGATAGCATGTGATAACAACGTTGGTATGCTATTGGCTCACAAGCCTTGTTAGAAGCGGGAACCAATCACCAGACATTTTACAGAGATAAATTAAAATGTGTATTATGTACCCGCATATTATTAATTCACAATTGTATGAATAATATGAATAATATTAACAATAATATATATTTGTTTGGTGAAATTCGATTATTTTATTCCGCAGCTTTCACTTTTTTAAATATTCGTCTGTGTAAAAAAATTAAGTTATGAGTTGAAATGTTCCCCTGAAAAGTTTTAAAAGCCACCCAATTTCAAACAGTGAGTAAACGGGTAACCTGGTGTTTAGTTCCTTTAAAGGGGCCCTATATGAGCGGGGTGAGCCACAAGCCGTTTCAAAATTGTCACGTGACTAAAATTGTCGTCGTGACGAAGTGACATCACAAGAAGGCCTGTCCACCTCGGATGTATGCTTGTAATGGCTGACCACGCTCACACCTGGCGGTATAACAGAGGCCCCTTTTAGTTGGGTGCGTCTTTTTCAGTGTGTGTGTGTGTGTGTGTGTGTGTGTGTGTGTGTGTGTGTTGTGTGTGTGTGTGTGTGTGTGTGTGTGTGTGTGGTGTGTGTGTGTGTGTGTGTGTGTGTGTGTGTGTGTGGTGTGTGTGTGTGTCTTCCCACCCACCAGGAGGGCGGGCCAACGCCAGCAGCTGGAGGACCGATGTGCTGGTGGAGTACGAGGGGGAGGGGCACAGCGTCGCCGACCCCTCCTGCCCGTGCTCCGACCCGGAGTCTCGGTACGGACACCGCGGTCAATGGATGGAGGGAGGGAGGGAGGGAGGGATGGATGGACAGAAAGAGTGGAGGAGGGTGCACAATACACAAATGTTGTGGTAACACTCCCAATAGGGGTACATTAGTTGACCATTAATAAACCTTACACATTAATACACAAACACATGTAGCTCGGGAGGTAAGAGCGGTTGTCTGGCAACCCGGTTGCTGTTCGACTACCCGGGCTCCGCCTAGCTAAGTGTCGAGGTGTCCCTGAGCAAGGCACCTCACCCCAACTGCTCCTGTTGCTTTTGTTCCTTCACATGGTTTTTAGATGGCAGAACACCAAACTACCACCGTCGCGTAGTTCTTTAACATCGAGACCCAGTGGACCTTTGGAAGTTACCAAGGTGCCTTCTCAATCTGCATCTCTTTCCCGCCCCCCTCCAGGAGTGTTTCCCGAACTGCGTGTGCGAGGACTCCTTCAACAACACATACGCCTGCGTGCGCAGACCATCGCCCCCTCTGCCAACCTCCAAGTACTGCGAGTTCGACGAACAACGAGGTATGCGGTGTCTGTTGGGAAGTGGCAGACTCCTGGGGGGACGGGGGGGGAGGGGGGGTGCGCGGGGAAATATTTCATATAAAGCGCACTGGAACGGGGGCACCGTAGTCTTTCACGCTTGTCCACTGCAGGGGGCGACGGGAATTTGTATAGATACACACACATAAGCTCTACACTTTACCAGCGGGTGTGATCCAAATCTGACAAACCGAAACGCTTGATCGTCTGATTAGGCGAGAGGTTTAAAGAATGACCGGTTCTTTCTTTACTGTGAAATGGCAAAAGTTCATTGGTCTTTGGAGTTTGGAGTTGCTAACAGCGTGCTGTTGATTTAGCTGGAGGAGCTGAGAGTCAGATGGATGTTACCATGTGATGCCACCGTACAGGGAACTGTCATTTTTGTACCATAGGGGTTGTCCGAGAGGGCACTTTTCCTATTTCTTCGAATGTGGGTCCACCAGTGACACTTATCATGCATCTGGGTGGACACTCGCCACATGCGATGTCACAAATGGAAAGACATTGTATTCTTAAATGTCACCTTTGACCTTTTTGCGGGTCCAGGTCTTCGCTGGAGGTGTACAACGTGACCGCCGACCCCTACCAGCTGACCAACATCGCCAAGACCATCGACCAGGAGGTGCTGGAGAAGATGAACCACCGGCTCATGATGATGCAGTCCTGCGCCGGGCCCACCTGCCGGACCCCGGGGTCTATGATTCCCGGTGCGTTGTTTATCTACCCTCTAGTGATATCACAAGCGGGAGTGTCCGTCCACCCACCAGATGTATGACGGATAGATGAGCCGACCAGTTGATACCGTCCACTGGGGTAGGCTGGCAGACCGGCAGACCGACCTAATAATCATCATACATCCGGGTGGACACTCCCACTTGTGATGTCACTCAATGATGGTCACATGACACTCACACCTGGTGGTAAAATAGGGGCCGCCGGGTAAGCAGGGCCCCCCAGGCTTCCTTCTCCCCAGCCACACTCTCTAGTTCCTCCTGGGGGGTCCCGAGGCGTTCCCAGGCCAGACGAGATATATAATCCCTCCAGCGGGTTCTGGGTCTGCCCCGGGGTGTCCTCCCAGTTGGACGTGCCCGGAAAACCTCCAAAGGGAGGCGCCCGGGGGGCATCCTAATCAGATGCCCGAACCACCTCAGCTGAGTCCTTTCGATGCGGAGGAGCAGCGGCTCTACTCCGAGCTCCCTCCGGATGTCTGAGCTCCTCACCCTATCTCTAAGGCTGAGCCCAGCCACCCTGCGGAGGAAACTCATTTCGGCCGCTTGTATCCACGAACTCATTCTTTCGGTCACTACCCAAGCTTGTGACCATAGGTGAGGGTTGGAACGTAGATGGACCAGTAAATCGAGAGCTTCGCCTTCCGGCTCAGCTCCCTCTTCACCACAACGGACCGGTACAGCGCCCGCATCACTGCAGACGCTGCACCAATCCGTCTGTCCATCTCCCGCTCCATTTTGCCATCACTCGTGAACAAGACCCCGAGATACTTGAACTCCTTCGCTTGAGGCAGCAACTCACTCCCAACCCGGAGGGAACACTCCACCGTTTTCTGGCAGAGAACCATGGCCTCAGACTTGGAGGTGCTGACTCTCATCCCGACCGCTTCACACTCGGCTGCAAACCGCCCCAGTGCATGCTGGAGGTCACGGTCTGATGTAGCCAACAGAACCACATCATCTGCAAAGAGCAGAGATGCAATTCTGAGGTCCCCAAACCGGACACTCTCCTCACCTCGGCTGCGCCTTGAGATTCTGTCCGTGAAGGAGTCCAACACCCAGCTCGCACTTTGTTTGTCCAGGGACAAGGATGTGTCATGTTGAAGAAGGTGTTCCTGTCCTGTCTCCGACCAAAGTTCTTTCTTTCTTTCTTTCTTTCTTTCTTTCTACTCGTAGTAACAAAATTATTTTATGATCACTAATTATGTATTATATATTATTTAATAAATTAATTATTTATTTAGCATTGTTTAGCATATTGTATGTTCTTAGATGTTGGTAATTATACTCTCTCCTCCATTTATGTCCTCTCACTCTCTCTCCATGTTTCTCTCTGTTTTTACATCTCTCTCTCTCCCCATGTCTCTCTCCTTTGCCTCTCTTCATCTCTCTGTTTCTCTCCCCATCTCCCTCTCTCCCCATGTCTCCCTCTCTGTCTCTCCTCATGTCTCCCTCTCTGTCTCTCCCCATGTCTCCCTCTCTGTCTCCCTCTCTGTCTCTCCCCATCTCTCTCTCTCTGTCTCTCCCTCTCCATCTCTCTGTCTATGTCTCCCCATCTCTCTCTCTCGCTGTCACTCCCTCTCTGTCTCTTTCTCCCCATCTCTTTCTCTGTCTCCCCCCATCTCCCTCTCTCTCTCTCCCTCTCTCCATCTCTCTGTCTCTGTTTCTCCCCATCTCTTTCTCTGTTTCTCCCCATCTCTCTCTCTGTCTGTGTCTCTTCCCATCTTTCTCTCTGTCTCCCCATGTCTCTCTCTCTCCTCTCCCTCTCTCCATCTCTCTCTCTCTCTCTCTCCAGCTACCGCTTTGACCCCCGCCAGATGTTCAGCAGCCACCGGTCTCGGCTGAGCCAACTGCGACACGTGCTCAAGTGAGGAGGGAGCCTGCAAAGAGGAAGGAACTGGAAGAAGAAGAAGAAAGGCTGTCTTTCTATTCGTCATTTTGTGTGTGTGTGTGTTGTGCGTGTGCGCGTGTGTGTGCATACGTTATTTTGTCATAAGTTGATTATTTCGTCCAGCCTTTCGTAATGTTGATGCCTTATCTCTGGGAGTGTCTCCCAGTTCCCTCGAGGATGGATGGATGGATGGATGGTTAAGTGGATGGAAGGAAGAGTAGAAGTCCTGTTTCATTGGCAGGGTGAGTTTTTCAAAGCGGGGGCCTTTTTTGTGTGTGTGTGGGCGGACGGTTGGGTGGGTGGGTGCAATACCCGCCGCTGCCACTTTCAACGCGGGGGGCGCCCTTTCTTTCCCTTGGCCCTGCTGTAGCCCAGAGAGTTCCATAAGAGATCCAGGGGATTGTGGCTGTAAGTGCACACTTTTGGAGACCTAAAGGGGTCTAAGTCCCTGATCCTCCCTCCACCGAGAGCTTCCCTTCTGTTGGCCTCCTGCTGGTCCTCATAACTGGATCGATATTTCACACACACACACACACACATCCATAATGCACGTTTTCTGTCTGAACATCCTGTGATAGAATGGAAATCGACTCGGCTTGCTAACAGTTTCAATCACGAGAACCCCTCCTTTTTTGTTTAGGTCAATTTATAGCGAGAGAGGCTGGAAGCTGAAGTATTAAGATTGAGGCAAATGAAGCGGAGTGTCCTGTCCATTTTTTGCTCTGTGACTGCAGAAAGTGTGTGTATGGCTTCCTGTTGCCTTCCACGTGATCAGGACGGTCGTTCCTATTGGCTCAGAGTGCAGCTTGATCTTTTGACCCCCGACGGAATCAAAAGCGAGAATTGTGTCGCGGCGTTTGCTGTGTCATCGTGACGGATGACTTGATTTACAGGATTCATTTTTTGTCATTTAATCAGTAAGCAAACCTTTTGTTAGCCCCACTGTGAATTTTTAGCAACCCACTGTAGACCAAGGTGTCATCATAACTAATTATGTCTGGCTTTTGGTCCGAATGCATCCATTTGATATATGGGATTATGTTTTACCCGAATTGAAATAAATGTCAATTTCATTTAGTCTGTTCAGTGGAACGGGTAACTTGCAAATGCATTCAAGGTGTTATGAAGATAGTTTGAGGCTTCTAGAAGTGAAGAAGAACAATTAATTCTGCAACTGTGATCAATTTTGGTGTTGGTGTTCAACTACACCACTATCATTATTTGAATGAGGATAGATACTTGTTTCAATATTGTGGTGATGGGGAACATACAACTGTGAAACTATGGGATATGGGATGGTTAAAATGGCTACATAACGGCTAAATCATTGCTCCTTGCATCCCCGAGTTAAGGTTCAAATTAACAGCGTTTTATGTGTCCTCGTCACTCTACCAATACAATTTGTTATTTTAAAGTATTGATGACATTTCGATTACCTTGTCTGTAAGCAGCAAAATTAAACTACTATCGTCATTGTGAAAAGGGTCAATTATTATTTTTGTTGACGGTGAAGCCAATTCATAGATCTGATCTTGTCTGTGTAGCCAAAGACTTTGTGGAAGCTGCTGTCAGCTACTGTTGCAGATTTTACATTTCTTGCAAGGTTAAGTAAGATGAGCATATCTGAGTGTTCTCGTACCAAACTTCACTTCTTTTTGGACGGGACAGCTGTTCTGAATCCAGACATAATTAATGTAACGACTTGTTTTATTAATTGATGCACTTTCCTTGTTGTGGCACCCATCGTCTTTTTTTTTGTTGAAAGATTTGTTTATTATTATGTACTTTGTGGCTTTTTGTTGAAATAAAAGATATTTTCATATCACCCAGAAAATGAGAAGTCATGTGATTCAATTAAAAAAATATTTATTGTCCCCGGAGGGTATGGGAGATATTTTCCAGTACATTCTTAAGAATGTCTTGCCAATATGCTGTGAATTAAGTGTGGAGAAATACAGAGAACAACTAGAGACACACACATCCACCCATGTCTATATTGAGGTTCCCAAAATGGTTACGTTGAAGGCTCTTTGCATCTAAACATATGTATGATGGCGAGGTATGCGGTAGGCAGTCCAGAAGCTAGACTGAACGTCTAGAGATGGACAGGAGCCAAACTGAACAAGGTGCTATCTTGGGCCAGGTACGGGAGAGAGAGAATCTATGTATAGTACTTTGTTGCGGTATCCATAAAGGGGTTTTGGAATGTATAGCATGACCCATGTGACAGTGTATAAAAGACAGAGTCTGAGAAGGGTGAAGTCAGTCTTCTCTGGCAGATTTGACTCAGGCCTTGTGTCACTATTGGCTGCTGACAAAATAAAGTCTTTAACTTTCAAACTTTGGTCTTCCTGATCTCCCTCTTACGAATGTCAGAGCATTGATAAATCCACGACAAGGGCCAATTCTGGTGCATCATGAAAAAGACATAGGAGAAAACGTACTGTACATACCACAACACGGACACTATAACAATGAATACTTGTAAACATCAAAGTGCAAATGAATAAAAAAGTAACATAATGAAACAAGTGCAATAAAAGATGGACTATAGTTCACTCCCCACCCTGCAGGACCTGTACTCCCAGGAGATGTCGAACCAGAGCCTGCAGGATCACGAAGGATCCTCACCACCCCAACAACGTTCCAACTGCTGCGGTCAGGCCAAGGGCCTCCGCAGTCACGCTGCTAGAACAGAGAGACTAAAACTGAGTTTCTTTCCGCAGGCCATCAGGACTGTGAACTCTGACCTCACCAGCCCCCCCCCCGCCATTCAAGTTATCTATAGTATTCTTTTGCATATTCCGCTGAGCATCACCACTTTTCATTTCACTGGATTTCCTGTATGTGTGTGTGACAAATAAAGTTTTTTGAATCTTTGAACCTTGAATTATCTTGTAAATAGTAAAGACGTCAGGAGCGGGGGGGAGGGGGGAAATTCAAGTTTAATTCCTGTTCCGGAAACACCCGGTGGCAGGTGGGTTTGGTCGGCTGAAAAACCAGAATGTTCAGTTAGGGTTATTTTAAAGCAGTTTGTAACTTATGAGAACACTTGATTTCATGTAACACCCATTCATGTGGGTCGTTCCTTGCTGTTAACCAATATATTGACCGTAATAATGTACTTCATGTGTCAAATATCCTTTTTTGACTGGTGTATACGAAAATTATCGTCCTACATATCCGTCGTTTCCTCCGTCCAGTGGTCGGTGTTTCCTTGGCCAATGGGCAGCAGACTGACCACCGGAAGCTTTCTCCCTCTTCAGCAGCCGAGGCGCTCCGAGTCTGAGTTTGACATCCATCTTCTGGCACAAAGTAAGTACGTCAAAGAAAGTCAAATGTGTTTGTACAGCATCTTTCACAGACACAAAGACACAAAAGTGCTGCACAGGAGTAAAATAGTTTATATAAGACCATCACGGGCACGTGCAACACAGCAATTTTTTATATTTACGTTTTCTGCCGATGTCCAGGGGTCTCCTCACCGGGCAGCCTGGGACAAAACCGGGGAGGTGGACGAAGACGCTCTTTCTGGTAAG
The DNA here is from genome assembly GCA_002895965.2 of Coryphaenoides rupestris. NCBI lineage: Eukaryota > Metazoa > Chordata > Actinopteri > Gadiformes > Macrouridae > Coryphaenoides > Coryphaenoides rupestris. The sequence continues at coordinate 58,893 of PIJE02001642.1, forward strand.
ACATGTGAGGGCGCGAGGCAATAGATTCTCAATGTAGGGCTAATGTTGTTGGAAGACATTTTGGAAATGGTCTGTCGGGCTGCACACGGCAATGTTCGTCCTTACATTTCTACCGCTGTCGGAAGAAGAAGAAGGACACTCTCGGACTGCAGGGGGCGCTCTGGAGCCTTCTGCAGCCTCAGGGCCTTCTTCAGGTGGCCGACATCGGGGGTCTCCCTGGGCAGCCTGGGAGACATGGGGTCGCAGGGCGAAGACGATCTTCTGGCAAGACATGTGAAGTGTCTGTCTGGGCGCACACAGCATTACATTTCTGCCGTGGTCGGGAGTCTGCTCGGCCAGGTGCACAAGCCTGACCGGGACCCTGACCCTCTGGTCCTCCCGGGGGCGCTCTGGAGCCTGCAGGGGCCTCTTCAGCTGGCGGCGTCCGACGGTAGCGGGCCGGGCGCCCGTCGAGGGTGGAGCCAACTGGAAAGGCGGCACCAGGGCGGGCAGCTTCAGGGTTCTGGATGGCTGGGGGGCGGGCACATGTGCCGATCCTCCCCCGTTGGCGGGCACTCTGCGTGCAATCGGTGGAAAACGACTGATGATCATGTCTAGGAAATGGGAGAAAGAGGCATTTTCAGCACATTTTAACAATACCACGATAATACTGATAACCGTGATAATTTTGGTTAAACTGTTACATCCCCCTCGACCAAAGTATTGTATTGTCCCTCAGATATGTGGTTTACTTTTCAGGTTAATTATGAAAATGTTGTTTAAAAATATGATGTTAAAAATATCTGCGGTTATTTACGACTAGTAGTATGAGGAGAAGCAGAGTACTTCACAACTGCCTATCATTAAACATGTATTGACACAGCACAACACACTGTCACGGTCTCGACCATGCCTCAGTTCTCCCCATGTGCCTCTACCTGTCTGTCTCTGTCTGTCTCCCCATGTGCTCTACTGTCTGTTCTGTCTGTCTCCATTTGCCTTACCTGTCTGTCCTGTCTCCCATGTTGCCTCTACCTGTCTGTCTCTGTCCTGTCTCCCCATGTGCCCTCTACCTTTTGTTCCCCCCCCCCCTGTCTCTCTGTCTGTCTCCCCATGTTGCCTCTACCTGTCTGTCTGAGTCTGTCTCCCCATGTGCCTCTACCTGTCTGTCTCTGTCTGTCTCCCCATGTTGCCTCTACCTGTCTGTCTCTGTCTGTCTCCCCATGTGCCTCTACCTGTCTGTCTCTGTCTGTCTGTGTGTTGGCGGGCGTGGCTCCAGACTCTGGCGCCTCCCCCAGCTTCATCATCTACCTCTCTCCCACCTGCTCTGCTCTCACACCTGCGATCCATCTACAATCACCTACAGGATAAGAACCCCGGCTTTCCACCCAATCATCGCCAGATCGTTGATTCAGCCAGTGTGGTCAGCAAACGTTCCCGGCAAACTAGAAACGTGATTTCTAGCCCTGTGTTTTCCTTCAATGTTCTAACCGTGTCCTCTCCTCTACCCCAGGATCTCTACCCGTCACCAGCCATACCGCTCCTCTCCCTGCCTGCCTGTCCATCATCTGCCTGCCACGCTCACCACCAGTCCCTCTGGCTTCACCCCGCTTCCGCCTCCTGCTCGTTCCCCTGGCTCCGCTCCAGTCTTTCCCAGATTTCCCCCTAAATAAATACTCATTGTTTTCCTTACTCTGAGTCTGGGTTTTGCATTTGGGTCCACCAGTGATACCGTGACACACACACACACACACACAAGTTGCATATCATCAAATGCCCCAATATTGCAGTACTTATAATAAAAGACACATGATAAAATTAATAGTTCTTGATTTTGTCCTTGATTATGATTACACCTGTGACCTGCATGCAGGGCCGGCGCATGCGCTGGGCAAACTGGGCAATTGCCCAGGGCGCCAAGCCACTAGGGGCGCCAAAGGGCGCCGCGCAACCGCTGAAAAAAATATAAAAAAGCTATGCGTGTAATTTCGGTGTTAATTTAAGGCAGGTCTTTAGAATCACAAGGATACTTAAACGTTGTATTGACATTGCATGACAGCGTCTGCCACCGACTTTCAACCAGTGCGCAGCGTGCGCCTATCAGCCGTACTGCGCATGTAACCTGTTCATTCCAGAGGCTGTAACCTGCTTATTTGCCATCGTTGTGTGTGGTCGGTAACGTTGTTATAACCTACATTTAATGTTGGTGTTAACAGCGTACTGGTTTTAAATAGCTGACAGTAATATGACGCATTTTATCACACGTGTTTTGTGAAGTCCACATGGGGGGCGCACTGTCGTTATTTTGCCCTTCGCGCCGGCACTGCCTGCATGACATCACCAATCAAACTATTTGAAAGTCAACTGCAACCATGGCAACCATTCTCCCATATGATGCCAGTTAACCTACAACCAAATGTCTAAATAAATGATTTTTTGGTTAAACTATTTCAACAATTGCACAGTTAATGGCGACATGCAATTGTTAATAATCACCCAGATCAATGTAAATTGGACTATCGCCCCAATATTTTCGGGTGATAGGCGGAAGATGTATTATTATTTATCAATAAACTATTGCATTATTTTGTTATGTTGCTCTGTGGTTAATTTATGAAACCTTCATGTAGTTTAATGTAGTAACCATTTTATTTTCTAAGCATTTATAAGCCCCATTTATAAGCAACGCAGTGGCTTACCCGGATCAGTATCAGTTGAGCCGCTAGGGGACGCTGTTGGGCACGAAGTGACAGCGGGACGCCTCAAACCACGTGGCGTCGGGGGCCGTCTGCGGTTGGAGGAAAAAAATCTTATTTATTTATGTATTATTTATATATTTTGTATTTATTTATTTATTTATTATTTATTTATTTATTTATTATAAATGCAATCCATTTACCATTTAAATGTATTTAAACTAACTATGATTTGTGTCCGAGTTTGGGCCGCCCTGTTGCTCGCTGACTAATTAAATGATGTCTTGTTAAACAGAATAAACGCTGTGAACCAGAGAAGAAGTGGTGTCAAGTAGTCTGCTGGGATAGCCAGGAAGAAGGGGTTACACCAGCTTGACTGGAAGCTCAAATTAAGGTGAAGATACGACGTGAGACTTTCAGAAGTGCTCTTTCACTTGTCCTTCAATTAATTCTGCAACTGTGGTCATTTGCGTTGCTGGTGTTCGACGACACTGTCGTTATTTGAACGAGGCGAGACTAGTCTTTCAACATCGTGACTGGGAACATACAAGTGAAACCACGGGATGGTGTCTGCGTTGCAACGCCTTACATCCTTCCTTGCGTCCCAGAGTTGAGGTTGAAATTACCGTTTTAAAATGCATGCGAGGAAAGAGCCGCTCAGCAAATCGACGCCTCACAGGTGGACGCGGTCCTTCCTTCCGGACTGACATGAGATTGGTAATCATGTCACTGAACGCTCACTCTGTCACGTCCTGCGGGGGTTTTTCTGCATGTTTGAAACCAATCTCATCCGGAAGCGGTTTTTTTGTCAGTTCCTGTTGCACATATTCTAGTCCTTGCAAGGTTGAGCACTATGAACATATCTGAGGGTGTTTCTCGTACCAACTTCATGTCAATGTGTAGGACGGCTGTTCCAATCCAGGCAATTCATGTGATTTGTTGAATGCATGCATGCACTTCCCCGGTCGTTGCATCCTTTTTTTGTCCAAGATGTTTTTAAAGACATCTTGACACCCAGAAAATAAATCGTGTGACCTGTGCACTCCCATGACACAAATAAAGATGCAACATCGTCTACCTGATTAGTTTATTCGCCATCACATATGATACAATCTTTACCTGTCAAAAGAATTTGCATGAAACGAAATCCACGTTCAATTTCAACAAAAGTCAACGTACAAATAAAAGCAAGTTAAAACAGAGCTGAAAAACCAGAATGTTAGGTTATTGTAAAGCGGTCTGTAACTAATAAGAACACTTCATTTTGAACGTCATGTGGGTCGTTCCTTGTTGTTAACCAATATATATATAGACCGTAATAATGTACTTCATGTGACGAATATCCTTGTTTGACTGGTGTATACGAAAATGATCGTCCTACATATCCCAACAAATTTAAAGTACTCTTGGCCTCTTCCCTACATTCTCAACCGTATACAAAGGTGACAGTAACATAGAAAGAGACAGGGCTGTTTTAACTCAAACTTTCAGACTCCCTGTCCTTTATTAGGATCAGAAAACAGCAACGCATTAAGAAAAATAAAATAGCACAAAAAAGCACGGTGTTCGACCATCTCTTGCGACGTGTCCCGTGAATATCTAAAAGGAGCTATTGTGTTGTGCGCGCGCACACAGTCCATACTCTCACAGGACACTCCAGGGTCCATCCAGTACGGAGCTGTTCCAACAAACAAGGCGGCTATTGGGATTACAGCAACAACAACAAAAAAGGAAAGCGTAAAACACGGGGGAAATCTAAAGCGGGGAGGCGGTGGGGGGTGGGTATAAACATAAGTTAACGGAGGAGATGGGGTGCAGCGACTTCAGACGAAGTCCCGAGACTTCTTGATGGCGCAGCAGAGCAGCATGCTGAAGATCATGCCAAAGATCTGCCAGGGAGGGAAGAGAGACAGGTAAACAAGGCAGTTTGAATCAGATAGCCTCATAGTTTTTTTGCCTGATGATTAGGCATGACACACACACACACCACACACACACACACCGTGTGGTGTGAGCGTGACGACTGCCCACCCACTGGCACCTTGTAATGATCACGATCGCGCTATAAAAAGCTTCACGTCACACATCTTCACATTTTGTGTTCGTAATCATTCAGTCGTTCGTTTGATGTTTTTCCCCAATGGCTGACGTCCCCATTGAAGGAGCCGTGGAGGAAGTAGTGAATCATTTGTGATGATTCTACCCCCCCACCCACCCACCCCTATAGTCGTGGCACCACAGACTCACCATGATGACCCCGATGCCGATGCCCACGCCGCCGATGATGTGGAGCTTGCTGTTGAACACCTCGTCGATGGCGGTGGGGCAGCTCTGGGAATGCAGAAGATCATCATAATCATCGTCGTGAGCCAACAAAACACACACACACACACACACACACACACGCACACGCACACGCATCCCATAAATGCAGTTACCGTGGTGATGAGGACCTCCAAGCCCTCCTTCTTGGGGCAGATGTCCTTGGCTGCGTCGATCACAGTCCCTGTAGGCCCGCAGCAGTCCAGCTGGGAGGAGGAAACGGGTACCGGACAACTTCAGTTCCACTAGACTCCATACAGACTAAGTATGTTTACCAGTGAGGTATTGTGGAAATATAGACTAAATATGTTCAACACATTTGTTCTACATTGCCACCAGTACGTGACCTACTGGTGGCAAAAAAGACTAAATATGTTTAACACAGAGAGCTACTGGTGGCAATATAGACTAAATGCTTCAAGAAAATAGGCAAATATAGCCTTGTACAATTCCCCACCAGCTCATATTGCTAACGGAAAAAAAAAAGATCATTCCAGAGATGAGAAATGAAACGCATACGAGAGATTCCCAACTCTCAACTGTTTTGTGATCGAGACGTGCGATTGTTTCGTCATCGTCGTTTGTGTGAAAACATCCAGGTGTATGGATTACAGTGAATCCACAGACACGTTTTAAAATCTGGCGTCTCACCCCGAAGTGGATGAGCCGAAGAGTCTCCTTCAGCGCCTCCTGCTTGGTGTTTTTATAGTTGGCGTAGGTCTGCTTGTAGAACTCAGTCACATCCTCCACCACCTAAAAATAGCGAGAGAGAGAGAACAGATTCGTCAAACAGAAACGCTCAAACAAGTTGAAAACACGCGTGCGCTCGTATCCACAATCGTGCAAGTTTGTGTGCGTTCGCATACCCGGTTTTTGTTCGACAGACCCCAGATCCCGGCGGCCACCTCGATGGCGAAGATGAGGAGGAGGAAGAAGAAGAACTGCAAAACAAAATGGAAGTCGAGTTAGTCCCGGCACGGTGGGCCACAGCAACTGTTTGAATTTGTGTTGACGGCAGTTGAGGGTCATCTTCACCAGTCCCAGCATGCACGGCGACTCCTTGATGGCACCACAGCAGCCCAGGAATCCTACCACCATCATCAGCGCGCCAGCCGCAATCAGGATGTACACGCCTAACACACACACACACACACACGATGACATGGACACACACAGTGAGGCATGGCACAAAACCATCATGCAGCCAATGGGCGAGATCATTTCAAATAATTTCTTCGTGGTTTGGTTCAGCTTTTTTTGACCGTCCCCCAGATGTGGTTGTGAGCATCGACAACAACAACAACAACAACAAGACTAAGACACAGAATGCTGTGGACGCTTTGGACCACGGCATCAGAATGTGGCGCCGTAAACTGTAATTAAAAACCAAACCCTCTGAGATGGGGCTTCATTGTTATGAGTCACAGGCATTATGAATCATTTGCGCATATAAATAAGTGAGAAATTGCAGGCAGTGGCGGGGGGATAATTTCAATCGTTAGCATGAGTGGCGACACGCAAACACACACACAGCCATTAAGATGTTTGTCATTTCTGCCTTCTCGGATGGAAACCAAAAGATCGAGGGGAGTCATTCTCACTGTGACAGTTCTTGAGACGGAGGGAAAACAAAAGAGTGCGAAAACAAAAGCATCCCTGTTCACAACAACAAACAAAGAGAGAGGGGTGTGTGTGTGGTGTGGACAGGCATCGCTGTGGACAAGATTTGGCCTCATCTGCCCTGCCTTCAGCACAGGGTGACCATTATGCCGCCTTTCCCTCGGCGGTACACACACACACACCACACACACACACAACACACACACACACACACACACACACACACACACACACACACACACACACACACACACACACACACACACACACACACACACACACACACACACACACACACACACACACACACACACACACACACACACACACACAAAATAGCCAGTGGCGTTGGGGCTTGAGGGCCAGGGGTTGATGCCTGCACTGGCCGCTCTGAGAAAACCCTTTTAACAACAACGAGCCTTTCTCTCGACCGGCCATCACGCTCCAATTTAGCACCGCAGATGCATCGCGGCGCGCGAGAGAAGAGCCTAGTCCAGAGATCGACGTAAACAAACAAGACAGCAACACCCCCCCCCCCTCCCATCGGCAATAGAACGCCATTGTTTACTCTGAAGCTTGGTCACTATTTGGCCACCTGTAAATGTTTGAGGTTTTAGAGCTAAAACCACGTCACAAGGCGCAACTGATCCCCCCCCCCCCCCCCATCTCCCTAAAATGGGGGATCAATTCAACATGCTGCCCCCTTCCCCCTTCCCCCCTCGGGAGCCTGAGCAGATTGTTCCCTGCCCATTGGTAGGTTCCTCCCCCTTGTCTGTGGAGGTAACAGTTGACTAGTGTGTTATCTGTTTGAATAAGCTGAACCACAAGGCCACAGAGATAAATAGACAAACTGGTCAACGGCCAACGGCAGCTCGTAATCAGACACTAGGGTCCCTCTGTTGGATGGACTCTATTCAAGACCGGTTAACATCACGTTTCTGATCGGCACAAGGGGAGGTCAACTCGCCACACAACACGACCCGACACCAAACGTCAACAGCAAGCATTTGATGAGGGAAAACTGGCCGTCGTGTGTTTGTTTGGATCCATGTCAGGGCAGTGTACTTCAGTGCCCCGGACCTGGTCAGCGTCACATTTCTCCTGCGTGACTTCGGCTCTGTAAGCACAAGCCCTCCGCCGAGGCAGGACAATGGAAGACAAGGACTGGCTTCTGCCCTTCTCTATGGCAACAACACCACCACACTGGTTTTAAAACAAAACAAAAACAAAACACAGGCTTCTGGGAATCAACGGCCCTGAAGTAAGAACCTTCCAAGAACCTGCGTTATATTTTCCAGGAACTACACTCCGCTAAAGGATGGCTTCTGCAGATGTTGCCGATAAGACTTCCAAACCGCTATGGTTCCCCACAGCAAGGCCCCACTCATCCGTCCATCAACAGGGATTTAGGATCATGACCGTACTCCAAGTTCAAAGTCAGAAGACTTAGACAAGCAGAGCTTTTAAACGAAGTAAGTAAAGGGGCTCTGGTTGGGTTGGAAGTTAAACAAGTCACACCAGTTCTAGAGCAGTTCTAACAAGAAAGGCAAATGGTGGAACACATTGAGGCGTTAATATATTAATTAATCACAATAAACAGGACGGTAGTAGGCAACGTGACAGCAGTGTGGCGGAACACAGCCGTGTGTGTGTGTGTGTGTGTGTGTATACTGGGCGGAGAGAAATGTGCCGGAGATGCATGCGTAGGTCCGACTGCCTCACCGGTGAAGAAGACCGTCGGGGAGTCTGGCCCCTCGAACAAGCCCGCGGTCCGGGTGTCGAAGCGCAGCCACAGCCCCACCGCCAGCACTCCGGTCCCGGCCAGCTAGCAACACAAAGAGAAGGAGAGAGGAGGGTTTTAATCCGACAGTACAAGCAGGTGTCACGTAACGGGATCTTCAAGTGGCTGCGGACGGTTTTGTGATACGAAAACCGCCCAAGGTGGATAATGAGCCGGTGACAGGTGACACCACTTCAGGGAGTCGTGTCCCTTAAAATGACACAAAAAATATAAAAAGAAATCAGGGTAGTTGACACCAATCCAAGCAGTGATGTTTTTAATTGGGTCATCACACACACACACACACACACACACACACACACACACACACACACACACACACACACACACACACACACACACACACACACACACACACACACACACACACACACACACACACACACACACACAACACACACACACACACACACACACACACACACACACACACACACACACACAGGGGAACAGTAGTTTACTACTAGTCTAGGCTCCAAGTCCTGGACAATTGAAGCACCCAGCAACAACGCCCTCAGTGCGATTAACCGCCCCCCCCCCCCCGGTGATCGCGTTTGTGTGTTTGTCAAGACCCGTTGACATAGCTAACCATGAGCCACCGGCAAAATGACTAACGCTCTCCTGACAGACGGCCCGACCACAAAATGAATCCGTCACCATCATCACCACAAGTGTTTGTGCTTTCGCACCCACCGCCCTCAGACGCCGGACTGACGTGTTTGTTGTGGCAACGGTTTTGTGAGGCATCGTCTGTGTGCCGGAGAGGGAAAAGAAAACCCTGCCCCGGAGTGGTTTCACACACACACACCTGACGGGCTCTCAATGAAAGTAGCGGTTGCCCACATACAACCATGAACACAGAAAGAGAGAGCTATGGTGTAAGAGAATAGCCTTCCTGGGCAATCGCCCACATCTTTGTGGTCAATATCCTAGCTTCCATCTTTTTTCATCTTCTTACTCAATAGCTCCAGGGCTTCTGTGCTGAAGTCACAGTGGTTTGTGGCCAGAAAAGCAGGTCACTGCTGGCCACGATCGACTCACCACAGAGCAGACGTCAGCACCTCAACCAGGACTGAAAAAAAACCTCACATCCACACCACCTGGCGTAACTGGGGCAATTCACTCCAATACAAAATTAAGTCTTGAGTCAAATAATTGAACGCCTGTGGACCTCAAGTCTTGATTCCCCTGTAAAGTGTGCAGGCCCATTATTTAGGCCTGCTGTAGAGATAAGGCCATCTAGTATGTCGGGGAAATGAACCCGAGCAACATTTCCGAACAATTACACACAAAAAAGGAAGTAGTTTGCCTCGCCTAGCATTGTTGGAGCCAGGAAATTAACTTTGGCCCCAAAGTGTGTCAAAACGCATCACGTCATGCATTTTTGTGACTTATCGTCTCAAAAGACTGAATACACATTTACAGTCAAGAGAGACACATTAACTTGAGCGAGAATCTTTGAATTCTTCTTCCGTGAGCAGACCATGTCAACAACTGTTTGAAGCCAATCATTCAACCATTTTTCTTTGGGGTTGTGAAGTAGTTTCTAAATTGTCTGACGATGCGGAAAAAAACAACCATCATTGCCTAATCTTTATGGGCCTTATCTGGAGGACATGTACACAGTACATTCCTTCCCTGTCTATAGCTAGGCTAGCTATGGACAGACCACCCAAACAAAGTCAACAAAAAGTAAAATCATAGCCACGGACAGGGCTCCGGTTCACGAAGCTGGATTTCCAGGTTAACCAGATATGTCAAGTCGAGAAATTCAGGGAATGGGGTTTTCAGATGCCACACTTAAACTAATCTCAGTTGAGTTACCGTGGTGACTCACGCTGTGAGCCTAACCTGCTACATATAGCAGCTCTGAGATACCTCGGCCCACGGCTGCAATTCTATATTATGTTTGCATTAAATCAATGAGACAAAAAAGAACTTCTTCCACATAGTATTTCAATTGAACAAGCTAAAATGAATGTGACGTCTTGACTAAAGTAATTTAGTAGTAATTTCCAATAGGCCACTCTTATTCCTCCCGTTATCCCTACACAAGCAAAAAAGTGTTAACCCCACCCACGTTTGTAGTATTTAAGCAGTGATTTATTTGAACACTTGTCAATGATCACTTCATTGGACGTCAGAGCACATATTGCTCCTTGTAGGCTACAATGCACGCCGGGCCCCGGTACCTTGCAGTACCATTGGGTCTGGCAGTACTGTAGCAGAGCCGCAGTGGTCTAGTACAAATGAACCGACTAGGCTTGAACTAATAAAGCACTGAAATAGCAATGGTTGACAGCTTTGGCATTCCCAGATTGATCACATTTCCAGGATGCGATAGATGACAGATTTTGAAGCTGGACATGAACTCGTATTTTTCAGGTTAAACCTGTCAAGAGACTTGTTTGTCGAGATTGGAATCAGCAGTTGTGAAATGGGAACTTGAAACGGGGCCCAGATCTCAAAATATGAGTTGTATGCATGTAGGACATTTCCTCATTGTTGAAGCACACTTGCATGCATGCACCACGCAAACGCATGTGTTGCCATGTTGCCATAATAGGAAAATTGATGAATATCAGATCCGATTATCGGCCCCTAATTACTAATAATCGTATCGGCCCAGAAAAAACCATATCGGTCGACCCCTAACTGGAACCAATGGCTCTAAAAACAAGGTGCGACATGGGAGAACTGTGCAGAACCGTGCAGAACCCAGCAAGGACACATCTGAAGAGCCATAAACCTGGCTGCTCCTCAAGGATGAGTTTTTGCTGGGCCAAAACGCTCAACCAAGCCACACAAGCACTCTAAACCACCTCGCCTGTCTTCTCCGTTTCACCGAAACCAGTGTTGAAGCTGTGGCTGCATACCAGCACCTCCACCACTTGAGAAACATGAGTTCTCCATTCTCTACTATTTGCTCAGGAGGTGTAGAATGACCTCATTCCTCATCTACGGGGCTTGAGATTTCGAAACCTCCCCATTTCACAAGATGTGTAAACATGGTGTCCTTTAAATTATGTCAATAAAAAGGCTTTTACCCAATTCTTAGAGGTCATACATATTGTTGTTATACTGCACATTTCACATACAGAATAACCGATATAGTGCACATTTGATGAATAAAGCACTTGAGTGCCAACGGGTATACCCCACCCATGGATTTCTGTTTGATGGAAAATTACTGGTTGAGCCATTAAAACCCCTGTGAATTATTATTTTTATTTTAGAAACGAGAAAGTGAAGCTGAAACTATACTCGTTGAAGATCAAATTATTCCCACATCAATTTTTACCCACTGAATTGAATGCATTACAAAAGACATTCAAATTTCTGGTTAATTTGTACCAGGTCTTTCGGCACAGGGGTGCCCACAATGCTGGGCAGCCCTGCTTCCTAAAGCTGGGTCCATCTGAGCCACCACTGGAATATACTCCGTGCACTCACAGACAGGCATAGTGGCGGGAGGCTGGCTACATTTACATTGGGCAGAGAACCAGCCCCGCTTCAACCCAATCTGAAAAACCAACCGTTTATCCTAACGAGCGAATAATACGTCGGTAGGTAGGTACACGGCGCTACCATAATGACTTGCGCCGGTGTGTAGTGTTACAGGGAACGCTCCCCTGGGTCTCCGCAACACACCTGCCGATAATGACTCCCAAGTGACGCTCAAGCCTTCACTAAAGACCAACAATTATTACCATCAGAGCGATACTCTTGATATGGCGGGACGGGAGGAAAGGATGTAGGCCTATGAAGTGGGACCGCGTGTCATGGTATGCACAGCCTAGCCTGGTTCTACCGGTCCATGTAATGCTGCGAGGTCAAAGGAAAGGGTGTAATTTCTTTACTGGCGCCGGTGACGGGAGTACAGGGAGCAGGGGATGTTGGTTGACTGCCAGAAGGGCTCTGCCATTAGCCCATTACCTGAAGTTTCAACAGCAGACTCAGAACATGAAAACAGTGATTAGAGACTAACCACCAGGGACTCACTGTGTGTGGTGTGTGATATCCCCCAGAATGTATTTACAGACCATATATATATACACACACACACAGTATATACACACTCAGTATAGGTCAGTGCAGAAAAATGTCACATGACCTAACAAAGTGAAATATATTGTGTAACACAGCTACGTGACAACTTAATTCAGCTTGGACGCGGGGGAAAAAAAGCTGTTTTTCTACCTCCCTAAATGTTATCTTTCCGTGACCACTGAATCAATCAGATTCTGAAACGGTCCGCTCGACCCCCACAATGCCTGCCAGCGGAGGGGAACAGATTAGCCACTTGTGGTTAGCAAGTAGTTAATATTTAATTGAAAGGGTTCTGCTTGGTTTAATTTACAAGATGCAACCAATGCTAAACTCATACCCTGGTGCCCTATAGAGACTGCATGCAGAATGCCTTAAAGTCATGCTAGAGCCAACGTTAAACTACCATTGATTGATTGATTGCATTTGATTGATTGCATTGTCTACCAATCAGGGAAGACATGTGATTGTATCAATGCAACAGGACAAATTCTAAAGTTCTAAAGGCATAGATAGTTGGTCCTGATAAGGAGTGTTGTAAACACTGTAATCTTTGTTTGTTTGGTGGTGTGAAGTAGGTCACATGAATAAAACAAGACTAATTATTAAGCTTTATATGTAACCAGTCTCATTGTAGTTCTCATTGTTGACAAGACAGAGTTGAGCATGATTGTTTAACATAAACCTGTGTAGAATTATTTAGAGCAGATTCACATTAAAAAGGTAGGAGAATTTAACACAAAAACAAAGAGAATCATCACAAAATGTCTTACATCTCTTACACTTTCAACATTGAAACTAGCATATTACCTATATTGTGGACATTGGTTACGTACCCAGAAGAGAAAATTGAAGCCAAACATCAAGTACTTGACACACTGCATTCCCATGGTGTCGGTTGAAACAAGTACACAGGTGCTAAGAGAATTACACGAGAACACAAAGTCCTAAAGAAAGCCTTGGCAGGAGAGTAATCCCACTTCTTCTTCTTCTTCTTCTTCTTCTTCTTCTTCTTTGGTGGAAAGGAGAAAGACTGGAAAGTGGGGGTGGAAACGTTTTTTTCTTTCAGTGCTGTGAGTGTGCGGCCACACCTTAACGTTGCTCACCTGTGCATTGTTAGCTGTTCTGGCGAGAGGCAGAGGGGGGGCGGGGCTCCAGGGTTAGAGCAGGAAGGCCTGGGGTGGCGGGGGGGGGGGGGAGTGGTTGGAAGGCGGGGAAAAAAAATAGCTTCCATCTAGTGGGAGGGCGCTTTGTGTGGGAGACTGAGCACAGGAGAATTAGCCAAATCGGCCAGTGTGGTATTCTGAGGCTGTATTGTTATTTATTTGTATTTATGCTCAACTGAGTTTACGCGGCTGAAGTAGACATTGAAGAAAACTAAAATCACAGGTAGAGGAACACGCACACACACACACACACACACACACAGTGTTGTTATACAATAACTCAAGTGAACGTCTCCCCTGTGGACACAGAAACACAACAAAAGCCCTTGTCTCTAAGCTACTAACTCACTCTCTCTCTCTCTCTCTCTCTCTCCCACTACCTCACTTCTCTCTCTCTCTACCACAATCGCCTCCCCCTCTCTCTCTCTCTCTCTCTCTCTCTCTCTCTCTCTCTCTCTCCCACAATCCCTCCTCTCTCTCTCCCCTGCTAACTCTCTCTCTCTCTCTCTCTCCTATTCTGTCTTTACCGGTGCATGTGTTGGTGTATAGACAGACAGAGAGGCATAGGCTAGATAGAAGAGAGAGAAATGCAAAATGGCACCAAATCTGTGGGCCTCGATGAGGTTGCGAGAGGCAGGTGGGCGGCCTTGCAACCAATGCACTCTCTAGCGCCCCCTATCGACGCCTTTTGGTGCACTTGTTGCACGAACGACTGTAACACAAACCCACTGCAATCATTTCGATACAAACACGTTCACAGTGGTTTAGACTATAATTTAATCTTGGATCGCTTGATCAGAACATTTATAGAAAATCTAAAGTAAAAAAAATATATATATATACGAAAAAGACACGCTTTCAAACCAAATGGAAAGCTATATTATATATGCCAAACGTAAATCAAACGTAACGTGCAAACTTACTTCAAGTTAAAGGGCAGAACGCACCATGCATCAACAATCATTGCCTTTCCTTGTAATAATATCATCCACAACTTACCCAGAAGACGAAATTGAAGATGAACAGCAGGTATTTGACGCATAACTCTCCACCGGTTAGAGCACCCATTCTTCAAATTGTGTCTTTGGCGTCAAAACAAGTGCAGAATCAACGTGGTGCGGCTCAGCTGTGTGTGTGTGTGTGTGTGCGCGTCCTCTTCTGGGGGCCCGTAAATAGCGGCGCGTCCTCCTCCCACGGATCATCTGATGAGAGCGTCAGTGAATAAAAGCCTTCTCTTCTCTTCTCTTCTCTTCTCTTCTTTTTTTTTTCTCTCCCCCCACTGACGTATTATGTCGACATGTACAGCTGCAGCCTGGTCCAGTGTATAATATAAACTATTTTTTATGTATGTATTTGTATATTCTATATATATATTTTTTTTATATATATAGAAAATATTTATATTTATGTATTTATATTTATTATTATATATATATATATATGAATTAATATATGTATATATTAGATCATATATATTATTTATATTTATATATATGTATATATTTATATTTTTTTACGAATGTAGCTTCCTAAGATATGTATTTTTATTAGCGTTAAAGTGATATGCTCTTATTGGGAATATGTACCAAACTTGTTACTTGTACAGATACAGCCTGGTCCAGTGCATAATATAAATATATATATATTATTATATATATTAATTAATATATATTAACATACTATATTATATATTATATATATTATATAATATATTATATTATGTCACTAGCCACGGAGACACTTTTTCATTTCACTGCATATCCTGTATGTGTATATGACAATAAAACAAGAAAAGGGTTTGTATATATAACAGTTTCATAAGCAGGCAATGCTTTTCCATGGATGTATATTGAACATGTAAGAATGTTTGTCTTTTGATGTATACACTACAGCACTGTATGTCAATGGATATTTGTGAAAAGATTATGGATAGAGAGATAGTTAGATAGACAGATAGACTGATAGATAGATAGAGGAAAGGGTGTGAGGAAATCCAAATTTAAATTAGAATTCGTAAAATGTAATCTCTGCACTAGGCCAATCAACAGGCATTTAGGGAGTAAAATCACTTTAAATTAAAATAATGACACTGGCCTACAGGCGTAACCTATATCAAGCCATATATTGAATGGCCGGCAAATGTTGTGTCTTTCAAGACACAACTTCTAATGAGTTGATTAGTGATCATAGTGAACACATATCAAACATTTCAATATGATAGTAGATCAAATACATCAATACATTATTAGTTGGTTTGTCTCTCTCTCTCTTTCTCTCTCTCTCAAGTCCTTGTCTTTCCCTCTCAGCCCAACAGATAAACTGATTAGCATGTTTATCTGTGTTTTTTTGTCTGTTTGTGTATTTGTTGGTGTGTTATCTTAGAGGGTTGATTTCTTAGTTTTTTGAGGGGTTGTTTTCTTGGTTTTGATTATTTTGCACACTGATTTTAAGAGTTTAAAACTGTAACAGGTAATCTTAATGACTCCTGAACTAGCAATGCCCACCAAGGGACCGGTGTTGGAAATTGGCTTCGGCTATAAACACTTGTAGTGTACAGTACATCGGTCACAGTACATCGGTCAACTGTCAATGTACAAATAAAAAAATAAAATAAATAAAAACTAATCTCATCTGTCCTGCCTATCTGTCTCTCTGTCTGCTTGTCTGTCTGTCCGTCTGTCTGTCTGTCTGCCTGCCCAGGTCCACCCGTCTCCTTGTGCAGGAGCAGAGGTGGTTAAATTCGGCCCAGGGAAAATGTGACTGATTGGGATTCTGTCCTTTTTGGTTTTTTTTGTGTGTGTTCAAAACAAAGATGTCACTGTGGCTGATCAGCCCACTGCTGTTGTTTGCAGCTGCAAACACACACACAGGCACACACACAGGCAAACACACACACAGGCAAACACACACACACACACACACACAGGCACACACACAGGCACACACACACACACACACACAGTGACACACACAAATAGACAGACACTTGCAATGCACACAGCAAGAATAAACAGAGCGTTGTTGGGAATGAGACATCTTCTCTTTCGCCAAACATCCTGAATCTAATGAGGTGATATTTGCACTTTCCCCAGTATTTTCCATTCAGTAAATTGTATAAAAGTGGACTGGGTGGCCATGATGACATGTACTTTTTTTATTAAGACACTTTAGTGTACTGTATTTTATTATTATGAATGTATATTTACATATATTTGTTCTTGTCTCATGTCCATCTCATAAAGGTACCTGTCTCTCATTCTGTCTGTCACTCATGTGTCAGACACAGAGATGTGTGTGAGTGTGTGTGTGTGTGAGTGTGTGTGTGCAAATACATACACACATGTATTTGCATGTGTGTCTGAACTAGGGATTGTCTGGGGCCAGTCAAACGCTCGAGTGGAGGAGGCAGATGAGATAGCACATTCTTTCACCACCACACATCCAGATAACCAGAATATTTGGACATCTGAATCATGACCCTCAATACTCTCTTCTCTTCTAGCAGTCTCTTCTCTTGTATAATAATATATTTGCTCAGAATTGATATAAAAATCACAAGACAACAAGACAAGAGGCTTATATACGTTTTCTCTTGCTAGTTTGCTAGTTTGCAATAGTGTGGCGACCACACTATTGCAATATATTATGAACAAAACAGTATTGTTAGACCTATATGAAGCATAACGTTGAAAAGTACTAAGATAAGATAAGATACAACTTTATTTATGCGGAAGGAAATTCTTGTGCCAGAAGTTGCATAGCGATAGAATAATAAACAAGAGAAATAAACAATAGAATAATAGAAATAAATAAAATATAACTACACTTTTGACTACATTCGAAAGTTAAATCCACACCTTTTCAGAGTAGGCGTATCGGGATGATTGAAGTTTATTTGGAATGTTGAACGACCTGGAGTCTTTTGGAGATAAGTAAAGACTCGATAAGTAAAGATTAAATCATGAACATTTTAGGGCGGTGAAGCTTTACCACTATTTAGAATTTCCGCTAGAGGGCGCCAAACATCAAGATGCGATTTTGTTGTCGGTCATGGTCATTTCTACGTGAAAAAAAACTATATTCGATTTATCAAATAATTTTCAATCATCCAATAATTAATAATACGTTATTTTAAGTACGCCAGCAGCCAACCTTCAACAGCAAAACACCAAAGCCTATATATAGACTTACAGACACAATGTAAGTCTATATATAGGCTATATATTGCCTATATTTCGATATTTTTTATATTTTTATATTTCTCTTAGGCTTAGACTTACTGTACATTTGTACATTTGTTATTTTATTTATTTTTGTACTTTTGTTGTTCTACTGTTTATTTCTCTTGTTTATTATTCTATTGCCATGCAACTTCTGGAACAAGATAATTGTATGCAATCCAAATCAAATAGGAAGCAACGTCCTAATATAATGTTGTAATTTATAGGCTATACATAACGATGGATATATATATATATATATATATATATATATATATACTGTATATTCTATAATATAGGTCTATGCCTATTTATACTACTTTGTGTATTTGCTCTCCCATCACCTTAAATATTCCCTTGCAATATTACCTCTCATCTCCTCTCATCATCATGTGTCATGTCATGTCAGAGGTCTCCGTGTCACTAGCCAATGGGACTCTTTACGCGTCTGGGACAGCTTGTGTTCACCACTTGGGGACGCGTCCGTTTACGCACACTGGAAGGGATGTCTGTGATCCGTCCCCGCATTAAACGCACCAAGCGCACTCAGCACATGTCTGTCTCCGCGGACGCGCTCTGCTGCTGCCGGCGGAACAGCAAGCTGGACTCGTTCCTGAAGCGCAACACGGAGCGCGGCGTCTACGAGCGGATCCGCGCCTACGAGCCGTGCGTCGTGGTCTCCGAGGCGGTGCGCAAGGTGTACATGCACGTGGTCCTGAGCGACGAGCGCGTCTACCTGGCCGAGTACCCGCCGCGCACCGTCACCGAGGTGCTCAGCTTCGGCCAGATCAGGGACATCGAGCTGGTGAGTTCTCAAAGTCATCCCTATCATAGCCCGTCGGTCCTTCCACCGTTCAACCAGTCGGACACTATGATCCATCCAGTGCATTGCAAGTTGATTCTTTTGGTAAATGATCCTTGCTGTTCAGATAATGGATCAAACCCCTGGATGAAATTAGATAAGAATAAGTCTTGTTTTATTGGAACATCTGCAGGCTGCAAAAGGTCACTCTCCATTGGCAAGTATGCAAGCCAATGAAAGCACAACACAAGTATTAACAAGCCCTATACAAATGGCTATTAACCATTAAACCCAAAGATCTTCATGTAACCTTCTTCTTCTTCTTCTTAGTATTAGTATTAGTGTTATTGTTATTATTATTATAGGCAATAGAATAGAATGTAGCCTACTGGTACAATACTGGTGTTGTCAGTGCCAAAGGGATGTCTCTTACGAATGTTACATCACCACACTTTATAACCTTCAATTAATTCAAGGATTTCTTATATTCCTTTTATTATGAAATATGTTCCTTTCATTCTGAATATTTGCACGATTACTTCTCCAGAGGCTCTCGATTTCAGACCTGCACTTCTATACTAATTCCCCACGAAATACTCTGACCTTCGTCAAGAGAGATAACATTTATTATAAATGTTTTTCTTTTTTCTACTTATACTCAGACACACACGCACACACAGTGACACACACACACACACTATCTGACTGTGCACACCTTTCATTCTCTCAATTCTTTTGAAATTGAACAGGAATAAGTGAAGCAATCAAGTTCCATAAAACCATTAGTTCCATAAATCTAATGAAATAAAGTCCTTCAGCTGTGAAGAGAGACAGCATCCTAGCATCCTAGCTCATTGGCACAAACATGGGGAATTGTCTGTACATACTGTACGTACCATTGGGAGACCTCGGGTGAACCTTGACTCTTAGAGCTGTGTTTGCGCGTGGCTAATTAACCTTTAGCTTGTTATGTCACCTTTAGAGAAGAGATTACAGTCAGTTAAAGCCGGTTAAGCCTGTCTGCGTTGCCCGGCCACTGACTCTTGCTATGGCTATCACCCCTGACCCATTTGACCTCTGCCTCATCTAAAGGGTTTACATGGTTCATTTGAAATGATATGAAGCCAGTTAAAAATTGGCAAAGCTCCCGTTTAATGTAGTCTAATAGGGAGTGGGTGTATTAAAAAATACAGAATTCAAATTCAAAAAAGGTTTTTTCGTCAGGCGTTTTTGGGTTAAATTATGAGCAGGAACAATGAGGTTTGTTTTATAGTTAGACGTTTTATGAAACAAATGATCGACTTGTCAGTGGTGAACATAAATTAATATAATATAATAATATTAATAAAGGACTTTATCCAGGAGAATGAGGAAAGCAAGGCTGTGATCCTTGTGGATTGGAGAATGACCACGACGATGCAGCCTTTAGAAGGTCACACAATGTGTGTGTGTCCTTGCCAAGGTCACAGAATGTGTATGTATCAACGTAAACTATGTCATTAAGGTCATCGTCGATTAGTCGTCAGTCTACTTTGGAGAACGCAAATCCTGGACCCATCGTGTCCTTGAGGTCCAGGATTTGCCCAGGAAGCCCCTTCTCCTTGTTTTCCCGCCCCAGGTCAACGATCTGCCAGACTTCCTGAGCGGCAGGGACAGGGAGTTCTCCCAGCACGTCCGGGTCCTCTATTCCACCACTCAGCCCGCGGCGAAGAGGGGGAGGGATTGGTCGAGGACAGGAAAGAAGGCGGGACTTCCTGTCCGAAGTCTGCCCTCTCGCCGAAACCTGCAGCTCCTGGTCCCGCGCGGCCTCGAGGGTAAATGTTGCTCTTTAATCTTGTTTTTATACACACTCTCTCTCTGTCTGTCTGTCCCTCCACCTATCCACTAGTGTCTGTCAGTTCATATCCATGTTGTATTTAAGTGTGAGAACTTTGCCATCACCATGCGTCCACAAAAATATTAGTACAATTTTAACGTGCCAATAATTTGGAGAAGTGTACGTGTACATTAGGTCATATTGTATGCTTCATATTAATCGTGTCGATTGGGATGAAGATGGACACATGAAGAATATTGTAGCAAAACTCCTTGCCACAATGCCACATAGAGTGGCTTTGTTCGGGGCTCGTCTAAGGACACAGGCAGTAGTGGCGTTGGAAAGTCTGGTTTATTGTAAAAGGTTTGATAAAATGCGCACCAGAGGCGTGCAGCCCCACCCCCCCAGACTCTAACTGGGCCAGGTGAGGCTGTAGCCCCACCCCCCCAGACTCTAACTGGGCCAGGTGAGGCTGTAGCCCCACCCCCCCAGACTCTAACTGGGCCAGGTGAGGCCAATTAAACCAGCCACACACACTCCCACACATATATTAATACATAATTAAAGATCTCTCTCTCTCTCTCTCTCTCTCTCTCTCTCTCTCTCTCTCTCTCTCTCTCTCTCTCTCTCTCTCTCTCTCTCTCTCTCTCTCTCTCTCTCTCTCTTCTCTCTCCTCCCCCCCAGGGGTGCACAGTTGGAGGATCTCACCCGAACCCCAGCAAAGGTAATAATTACACACACACACACACACACAGACACAGACACAGACAGACAGTTTGTGTAAAGCAGGTGCTGCAGATTACACACAGGAAGCTACCAAGCCGTGACACATAGGTCTCATCCTTCCACGGGGTTAGAGTTCAAATCATCGCATCAGGTCAGAGTTAACCCTCTTTTGCAACAAGAGGCCCAGCAATGACCTTTCCCTGACAACGACTAATGCTATGCTAAGCTATTGCTGCTGAGTCATGTACAGCGGTGGTCTTATGCAGACGACTAGATTTATGCTACGGTGGCATTCATTCATTCTATTTTAAAGCCGCTTTTGTTGAGTCCCGGCTCTTTGCTCACGTGTCCCTTTGGGTTTGTTATTCTGCCCGTTATCACCGCGCGCCAGACAGCCAGACAACATCTGGAACCGCAGCAATTGGTTGGATTTGATCCCGCCCAGTGTCACGAAAACACAAAGGTGTCCACGTCCTCAACAGGGAGGAGGCACCCAATCACCTTTGAGACCTTATCTAGGTGACCTTCCTTATTGGGTATCTACCTTTATAAGGGGAGGATGTTTTGAGGCGGCCTATCAGGACTGAGGCTGGTTTTTTACTGGTCTACCGCATTGTATTTGTCGTTAAGGTTTAATGGAAACTGTTCGCGTTCCGGGCCGGTTTCCATGACTCCCGCCGCCAGAATTTGCAACATACAGGTTGTATAGGTAGCGTACAAATGAGGTAAAAGAAAATGGGACACTTTGTGGTCGTACTAAGGCTAACAATGTATACAATACAATATACAATGCAATATATAAGGTGATGTTTCAACTTCACAACAAAAACACAAAAATCGACACAAAAAACAACGAAGGATGTGTTTAGTTTTGTTTATTTATTTTCTTATTTCCTCTGTTGTTGTGGTTCGAACACAAAAGGAAAAGGAAAAAGAAAAGTGACCCAGGAAATGGGAGCTATGGCGCCGTGTGGGTGGGGCTTCCTGTCCCAAATCGGCGAGCCGCAGACCAATCAGTGGCGAGTGGCCCTTATCTCGGATGGCTCATGACTAATTCAGGCGGGAAGGAAGAGGGTCAACTTACCGGTCCTCTTCCACGGAGAGGCTCTCTGCGTGTTATCAGGGGTATTGTTCTGCTCATTAAACGAGAGTTTAAGGGCGAGAGTGAAAACGCGTACCTCTTTTGTTGCTAATCTCCTGTCCACCTGCGTCGTAATTATACAAAAATATATAATTTGTCGTATTTTATAATATGCCGACTAGCTTGTTGAAATTAGGGGTTTTAGGGCACCAAAAACATAATTCCAAGAATTATTGGAATATTTCTTTGTTTATTTCATTTATTAAAATGATATGGTAGATCTTTCAATTGATTGTATTGTGTATATAAACTCAACAAACAACTAACGGTCATCATCAGATACATCTAAAGAAATATTGAGTAATTGAGCTGCCTGCTCCTTTAAATATTTGTAATGGATAATTGTGATCTGATATTAATTGGTGACAAGCAGGAAAGGTCATCCAGTATCTGGCGTGAAATCCCTCAATGACAGCCGCACAGAGAGAGCGAGTCAATTCCACTTAGCTGGTGTGGAAATCGCAAACAAAACCATATAATCTCATTTAGATGGCCTTGACGCTGCCCGATCAGAAATAAGGAGAATAAAAGTCGCATCTGTTCATCTCTTATCATAAACTATATTTCATGTTTTAATTTTGAGAATCAGCAGTTCAGTCCTGTTGTAACTCCATGGCATGATGACATATCAACACTGTGTTGCGTGTGTCCCCCCCCCCCCCCCCCCCATGGTCCTGCATGCACGTGTGACAGCGTCTTACTGGCAGCATGGGATACACCTCCTCTGTTGTTTTAAAGACACCACCCTCTCTGCACTCACTTCCTGTGCTTAGTGCCTGTGTGCCTGGGTGTGTGTGTGTGTGTGTGTGTGTGTGTGTGTGTGTGTGTATGTGTGTGTGTGTGTGTGTGTGTGTGTGTGTGTTACGGTCCTTTAAAAGGTAGGAGGCAGGGGAGGAGGACCTCCCTCGCCACATTGGTGTCATCAGATGGTTGCTATGGCGACGGACTACAAAAGTCCCGACTGCCATAAAAGGAAAAACCTTTAATAGTGTGTGTGTGTGTGTGTGCACACGTGTGTGTGTGCACGTGTGTGTGTGTGTGCACGCATGTGTGTGTGTGTGTGTTTAGAGTGACAGAACATCTTCAGGTGTGCAAGTGCGGTCTCTGTGTCCGTATACCCCTGGGAAGTCATTAACCAACACACACACACACAGGAAGGTTGGTGGTGGTGTATGTGCGTATAATAGACAAAGTCATAGATATTATGATGCATCGTTGGATATTGGCGTGGATATCCCAGTCGTTCACTTAAATAAAATTGCCGTAATTTATATCTTTTTCAATGCAAACCCTTTTTACAATTAGTATGTGGGTTTTTCACACATTGACTTGTTTTGCTTTAGCTGTCTGAAATACAAGCTTCATGAAACAGAATTTAGTTTTTAATCCGTCATCAGCTCAGCCAGTAAAGACACAAAAAATATTAGAATGAGTAGAACGTGTCATGGATCTGATGACAGATGTACATTTGAACATAGATTTGCAAATCATTTGAAGTTGTAGTTCATAAAACTGCGGAAGTAAGATAATTAATCAGAAAGCACCTTTCATTGAGCTCTTAGTTCATTCATGATGAGCTCTCTGTTATACTTCATCTTTAGAAGAAAAAAAAAGCTTTGTTGCCTAGCAACCTTTTTATGTGCCACACCACGTTCCCGCCTTTAATTGAATCGTTCTCAAAGGACGGAGGTCACGGAGCATCAATGGAGTGTGTGTGTGTGTGTGTGTGTGTTTGTGTGCGTGTGCGTTTATCTGTGTGTGTGTGTGTGTGTGTGTGTGTGTGTCTGTCGGTTCTTCCTGCACAGCAAACAGGGAGCAAAGGTCCACGCGGAGGACGGAATTATTTAGAGTGGACTGTAATCAAAAAAAGAAAATCATTCAATCCAAAGCATGATCAACCAATGTTACATGATTCAAATGTTTATTTGCTAAAAGCTGTCTTTTTTTTTTTACTTTGTACATTAACTCAACCTTTTTCGTCAACATATTTCACATTTCCATGTCAGTTCTCTGTTCGTATCTGAGCTACTGTGGTAGCATTTAAATATACCCACCTAAAAGGACACCGCCCTTTTGAACCCTTGTGCGTTCGGCCTTTCCCCGAAACTAAAGACCCTTTGAACTGAACTGAGCAGAAATTGAAACGTACAAATTACAAGCCACAGCTGGACATTCCCACAAGATCAATGCTTCTGTCTGATCATCTGACCTCGTCTTCATCTCTCTCTCTCTCTCTCTCTCTCTCTCTCTCTCTCTCTCTCTCTCTCTCTCTCTCTCTCTCTCTCTCTCTCTCTGATAAAGAGACCTAAGGGCGAAGAGCGCGGATGAGGAGGAGGCGCACGAGGAGGTGTGGGCACCCCGGACCGCCGGCCGCTCCGCCTCCTGCCCTGACCCGGAGACCCTGGGTCTGGGCGGGCTCCCCACCACCACCCCCTGACACCCCGCGGAGGGCGGAGCCACGGTCACCACCCAGGCTAAACAGGTGGGGGTGGTTGGGTGGACAGGTAGTTTGAGGGCGGCAGTAGCTCAGGAGGTTGAAGAGCGGTTGTCTGGCAATGGGAAGGTTGCTGGTTTCGATCCCCGGGCTCCGCCTCCTAGCTAAGTGTCGAGGTGTCCCTGAGCAAGACACCACCTAACCCTAACTGCTCCTGACGTGTTGGTTGTTACCTTGCATGGTTGGCACCGCCGTCGGTGTATGAACCTTGTTGTTGATATGCCTACTTGTTTATATGCCTTGCTGTAAGCCCTGTTCAAGCATTCAAGCGTCCGTGTTCATTCCCTCCAGGTGTCCAGACGGAGACACCTTCTCCTGGACCGCCTCTTGAAAGGGGTGGGGCGCGAGGGGCGGGGCGGCGGCGGGGCGCGGAGGGGCCGAGGGCAAGCAGGATGCCGGGGGGGAGCGAGAGGCAGAGCTCCACCTGTACGCCGTGTCGCGGGCCTCCCGCATCTACCTCCACCTGCGGAACGCGTGGAACAGCTACGTCATCGTGAGTGCACCGCTTTCAATCCGTTATAGATCCACGTTATCATATAAACATTCAAACCAGCGATGCTATTTGTAATTGCACCTTTCATTCTTTCTTTCATTCTTTCTTTCATTCTTCTTTCATTCGTTTTTTTCTTCTTTTCTTTATCTTACGAACTGCATTTGAAACTTTTCAGCGACAGACTGATTGTGTCTCTAACACGTTGTTTCCTGTTTGTGTTTTAACTGTGTCTGTCTGACTGTCTGTCTGTCCGTCTGTTCATCCAGAGGTCCACCCTGATGCTGGACCCCCTCTACAGCAGGCGGTGCAGCACCTCCTTGCACTCCCCTCCGCAGAAACGTTGCCCCACCCTCAGGTGCGTGTACGACCCCACCTCCACCCTCACCCCGCGTGTCGAAGGCCGGGTGTCTACAAGATGCGTTTTTAGCGACGTGAAGTTGAAAAGCGTTCAAATTTTGGAACAGTTCGTCAATGTCACTTCCCTCTCGTCGGCCAATTAAAATCGAGGAGGGGGGCGGATGTCAACGCTGTCAACAATGGCGGAGGAGAAACTGATGCTGGCTCAGCGCTCTGGAAATGAAAAAACGCGCTGGAGGACACCGCGCCTAATCACCCGAGCTAGCGTTGGGAAGCAAGATGGCCGCCGGCTGAAAACAACAACAAACAACTAAATGTTTCTCTCCTCTGGCACAATTATTCAACTTCTTTGTCAATCTGCCCGGCCTGAAAAAGCAAAACAAATTTCAACATCTTTCTCTCACCGAGTACATTGGCAACGATTAAAAGAAAGAAAAACGTGGCCTTGTGAGTCATCTATGTCTTGAATTGATTTGTCATCTATTTCTGGTTGCATGCTAGTAATCAACCTTTGGAAGGAGATGACAAACAAAGATGTCACATAATATGTGCGTGTGTGTGTGTGTGTGTGTCTGTGTGCGTGTCTGTGTGTGTGTGTGTGTGCTTGTATGCATGCATGTGCGTGTATGCATGTGTAATGTGTGTGTGTGTGTGTGTGTGTGTCTGTATGCATGCGTGTGTGTGTGCGTGTGCGTGGTCGTCTGTGTGTGTCTGTGTGTGTGTGTGTGTGTGTGTGTGTGTGCTTGTATGCTGCGTGTGTGCTTGTATGTATGCATGCGTGTGCGTGTATGCATGCACATGTATGTGTGTGTGTGTGTGTGTGTGTGTGTGTGTGTGTGTGTGTGTGTGTGTGTGTGTGTACCAGCTGGGAGCGTACAGCCCACCTGTTCGGCCAGCTGAGTGGGGAGATGCTGCAGGAGGGTCTCGGGCTGGAGACCCTCTATCTGCTGCTGCAGGAGCTGCGGACCGCCGCCAGCGTGACGTGACGCTACGCAAGCTCTTCTGGAGGGTGAGGGGCACGCACACACACACACACACACACACACACACACACACACGCACACACACACACACACACACACACACACACACACACACACTTGTGAAAGCCCCCAACCACTAGACTCTCCTTTTGTCTTCTTCTGCTGTTTTCAGTCCAGTGACGTGTGTGTGTTCCTGGTCCGGACCCTGGAGGACTCCCTCCACAGCTGTCAGTCACCTGAGTCCCCGCCCACTGGGGGGCACACGGCTGATCAGCTGCCTGTAAGTGTGTGTGTGTGTGTGTGTGTGTGTGTGTGTCGTGTGTGTGTGTGTGGTGTGATGAGTGTGTGTGGTTTGTGGTGTGCAGGAGAGAAAGAGAGTTTGAGTGTGTGTTGTGTGGTGAGCTACAGGCCCTAGCAGCACCTCACTACCTTCTCTCGCTCCTGCTCTTTCCCTCTCCCCCTTTTCTCTCTCTCCATATACTCTCTCCTCTCATTTCTCGTATTCTCTTCTCTCTCACTCTCTCTCTCTCTGTCTATATCTCACGCTTTCCATATTCTCCCCCCTTCCGTCTCTCTCTCTCTCTCTCTCTTTCTCTCTTTCTCTCTGTCCAAGTATTTCTCTTCCCATATAGCTCTCTCTTTCCATCTCTCTCTGTCTCTTTCTGTCTCTCTCTCTCTCTCTCTTTCCATATTTTTGTCTTCCCATATATCTCTCTCTGTCTCTTTCTCTCACTCTCTCTCTCTCTCTGTATATCTCTCTCTCTCTCGCTAGACTGTGTACTCTCATCACCCAGACTCTGGCGGTCATGTTCAGAGAGACTGAGGTGGAGCCAGCGAGACACAGCATGCTGATCGCCAAAAGGTACAAACGTTTCAATATCTACAAATCTTCTTGTTATAAGAATGTAGAATCAGTTCCAAAATGAATGCCATTTGTCGACCATCTGCCCAGTGAATAATGTGTGCCACTTTTGGTCCAATTCGAATGCGTAATTGTAGTCTCTTTTGTAATTTGTGAGAATATTGGTGGATAATTTTACTTTGGTATTTATGTCCTATATTGCACTTACATTATGACCGTATTCATAGTCAAAGTCTTTTATTATTATTTCTTGTGTAGGTTTTTTCTTTCACACAAAAGAATAATTAGCAACTGCAGTAACCCACATCTCACCGTTTCATTTTTCTCTCCTCTTTGACCAGAGGTGCTCTGGCGGTCCGGATGCTGCTGGCGGTGGTGTGTGACCCCCAACTACACACACACTCCCAGGAACCTTCGCTGCACTCCGAGGTGCCCGGCTCCTTACCACAATATTACGGCTTTATAACAATCCACGATCAAGAAAATTTTGTTGTTTGTGTCGTTAAAAGACTACCGTTTTGTTTTACTGTTTTGTTTACTACATTTCTTAAATATATTTTTCTTTAGGCTTATTCACTGTACATTTATTATTCTATTGTTTTTATTCTTATTTTGCTGGTATTTTTGAGCAACCTCTGGCAAAATAATTTCCTTCAGGATGAATAAAGTTCTGTCTTATCTTATCTTTTTTGGTAAGTTAAAATAAGTTGAAATACTATCAAATTTCGTTGGGGTGGCTAATCAGATTTCTGGGGGGGGGCAGGGTGAGTGGGCGGGGCAAGGGCGCGGGGCGAGGGGGGCACGCCCCCCCCCCCCAGGTTTCCTCCTGGATGTGCCCCTGCATCTGCCTGCTAGCTCCTCATAAAGTCCTTTCTCCCTGCTTCTGCCCCAGCTCCAGACATTACTAGCCGAGTACCTGGACTCTGCCTGTGCACTGCTGTCTGAGCTGGTCCTTCTGGGACAGGAGGTTGAGTGGGAGAAAATCTTCAACTTCAGAAATTGAGTAGAGTATACCCACATAGATATATCATATATACTGTATATATATATATACAGTATATATCAAGTCAAGTCAAGTAGAACTTTACTTGTCCCCAAAGGGGCAGTTGATTGTGCAGAAATAGTAAAAACAAGATCAAGACACAAAGTAACGTAAAAACAAACGTAAAAACACACAGTTAAGCACAGTGCAACAACATCAAGACGCCCGAAAAGTCAACAAAAATAAAACGAACAATTAAATACACTGTGATGTATCTGAAGTATCTTTACATTTACATTTAGGGCATTTGGCAGATGCTTTTATCCAAAGCGGATTACAAAGAGTACATTAGTTGAAGGAGAGACAGCAATATATCACTGTGGTATATAAAGATAAGAATAGAGCAGGTTTCAAGGGGGTTATGCGCTCCACCGTACCACCGCTTACCACCCTCAGGCCAACGGCCTCTGCGAGCGTTTCCATCGCTCGATGAAGGCGGCCCTCAAAGCCAGCTTGACGGACGGGAATTGGCTCGACAAGCTTCCGTGGGTCATGCTGGGTCTCAGAACCGCGCCTAAGGAGGACCTACAGTGCTCCTCGGCCGAGCTGGTCTATGGTCAGCCGTTGCGGGTCCCGGGAGAATTCTTCCCCAGCACAACTGCCCCCTGGTCGGCGGCTACCCAGCGGGCCTCCCTACTGGACGGCGCTAGGGACTTTGCACCGATCCCCACTGCTCAGCATGGCACTCCGGTGTCCCGGGTGCCCGTGGGTCTGCGCTCGGCGAGGCACGTGTTCATCCGACACGACGCTCATCGGGGCCCCCTGCGTCCCCCTTACGACGGTCCTTTCCGCGTCTTGGAGCACGGGGCCAAGCACTTGGTGGTGGACGTGGGGGGGAGGGCCGAGCGCATCTCGGTGGACCGGGTTAAACCTGCTCACCTGGACTTGGACCGGCCATTGGAACTGGCTCAGCCTCCGCGACGGGGCCGGCCCCCGGCCTTGCCCCCTTTCGCCAACCCGGGTCCTGCAGTTCCTTTCCCGACCCCCCGCCGCTGTGGGGCGGTACCAGCAACCCCTGCGGCGTCCCACTCCCCGGCTTCCGTTCGTCGGGGTCATGGTGGTCGACTTATCGTTCCTCCCCGCCGCACGGACTTCAAGTTTCAAGTATTTTATTGTCACTTCACAATTTACACGTGAGTATAAGCAGTGAGTGAAAAACTTTTTGTGCAAAACGCCCGACAGCCGACAGTAATTATTAACTTTGTTTATGGGTGAATTCTGGAGGGGCGTATATGGGGAACCATAAGGTACATAATTCACCTTGTGATTGTTTAGGGTGGGGGAACGGTTTAGGTAGGTTGTTTTCCCTACGGACTAATTAAGGGGCTGCACCGGGGTTCTCTTGCGGTTTAGTGAGTGTGTGCAGCCAACATTTTGGATTTGCGCAAATGGAAAATAAAGTTCCATTCTTAATACTCCGCCTCCGACTCCCGTTCTTCGGCACTACAATATACATTACATGTGTTTTATTACTACTTTTAGACGACACTATGTGAAGAGAGATTTAAGAATTAGAATTAGAATATTCATTATGGACTTAGTTACTCTGGACAGAGTACAGAGTAACTAAGAGTAATGCAAGGTTCATAATACTCCTGGACACATGGAATTTTATTTACAAGCCAAAAAAAGTACAAAAAATACAATATATAGGCCTAGGCCTGTATTTCTTTTTTCTACTTCTGATTCTCCCTGATGAGCTTCAAGATCTGCAGCATCAAGACGTCGAGTTTGTTTCCCAGACACACACACACACACACACACACACACAGGGAGAGGTTGACCTCTCACCTCAGATGTGTGTGTGTATATATACAATATTATCGTCTGTTTCGAAGCGGAACCATCGGTGCTGCAGCGAGGGAGACGTCGGACCTGTATACAAGACGGACCGGAAGCAGCGTGAGGTTACAGTGTGCAGTGTTTTCAGTGGCGCCGAGTCGTGTACGTTTCTTCTCTCTTTGCACACGGTCCCCGCTGTTATAACCGCTACGTATTGTGTTCATTAGACGCGTCTCGTCAGCCGCACAGAGAACATGTTCAGAAACGCCTCGGCGCAGGTGAGTTTACGTGACATTGCTTTTGTGTCTCGAAAACGCATTAAACAAATAAACAAACAATATATATATATATATATATATATATGAATGTGTGTGTATTTCAGATCTTTAGGCAGGCGGTGAGGCGCATGAACACAGAATCCAGTCTCATCCTGGAGAGATGTAAGTGTGTGTGTGTGTGTGTGTGAGACAGGACTAGGAGTTGGCGCCATCTGGTGGTGTGTGTGTGTGTGTGTGTGGTGTGTGTGCGTGTGCGTGTGTGCGTGTGTGTGTGTGTGTGTGAGTGAGAGACACACGACTTGGTGTGTGTGTGTGTGTGTGAGAGACACACAGGACTTGGAGTTGGGTGCCCTCTGGTGGTTGTGTGTGTGAGTGACAGGACTTGGAGTTGGCGCCATCTTGTGGTTGGGGGCGTGTGCGTTATTGTGTGTCTGTGTCTTCCAGCGATCAACCGCGTACAGCTGCTGGGCCGTGTGGGCCAGGACCCTGTCATGAGGCAGGCGGAGGGCCGCAACCCCGTCACCATCTTCTCCCTGGCCACCAATGAGATGTGGCGCTCCGGGGAGGCGGAGGCCAACCCCGCAGGGCACCGGGCAAAGTATGTCTGACCTCGCCCCCCAACGACATCATCGTACGAGCACTGGTTGAGATGGATGCGCTTCGTTTAGATCAGGGATGGGGTCCTCATTCAGTGCGGCCCACGAGTCAATTTCCAAATCAATAAATTGTTGGTTTCACAGGCGTTGGAAGCAAGCAAGCAAGTTCAATTGTAATTTTAATTGACTCCTGATAGAGGACGCTCCCTCGAAGGAGCTGCAGCCAACCCATTGGTTGATGGTCGGCGATGGTCGATCTTTGAGACTTTCCCTGTAGCTCCCCCGATAATGATATAAAAATGCATACACAAATGTATATTTGTTTATTTATATTATTTATTATTATATTGTGATATGCGAGGGGGCGTTGTTCAGCGGCGGCGTTTGAAATGCGGGGAGCGGATTGGCGTCTTTCCTTCCCGGTCCAGAACCCGATCAAGCCACGGTGGCTTTGTGGCAACAGAGACTTTGCTACAAACGGGACCTGGGACATGTAGCCGCAAGGTGCTGAGTCGGCGGCAGAAGCGGCGATCGTCACGGCGATGCGCCTGATCTGCCAGACGCAGGAGACCATTTGGCAAAGTCTATGTTGCCACAATGATACATTCTGTGGTTTGATCTGGTTCTGGACCGGGAAGGAGAGACCGCAGTCGGCGATAATGCGCAACAGTCTTTAATTATAAATTAGGCTCACCCATTGGCTTCATAAGGAACATCTTCATATTGTTTTTAGTCGGCCTCGTGTCGGGTCCTGCTGCTCTATCCGTCCCCAGCCTCCTACTGTGGGGACAGTAACCAGGTGTTAATAAATATGATCAGGATCATTATACTCATTCCTACAACTGCGTCAATCTCAGGCGTGTTGCCGCTCCTCCGATCTCCTCGTTTCACCTGCCGGCGCTAAACCACGCCCCCTCGCATACCACAATTATATATTATATATACATTGTGCCCGATTTAATGTTTTTGTTTTTTTCAGCGTCGCAAAGTGACGTCATGGACAATATTGCTGCATTCGTTTCAAGCCCATTCATGCCCATTGATAGAGAACAGGTAGCAGATACATTCCATCACGCTTTTGCTTTGCCAAGTGGAGTTGACATGGAGATGGTTCATTTGCAAAATGACAGCTGAAAGCCAGATCTAGAGACAGTGACTCATGGGGACTACCAATTCATATAATCTTCTTTGTTGCTTGAAAAAATAATTTACTCAAATGATTTCGTTCTT